>JAQHQX010000098.1:0-19839 GCA_034694425.1 Arrhopalites sp. Gr-Col-00791
TGTGCTGGTAAATGATGGACAAGATAATCTAAACTAAAGTTACACAACTCTTTGGCAGAAAATCATCATGTACACTTGAGTTTCGATACAAAAATAGTTTTATTTGTGAATAAACACTTGAACAAACAACTCGATACAATACAATTGTCATGTTATTTGGATGTATTTTACTTACAACAAACTCAAATTTCTACTACTTGAATACAAAAGGTTCATCAGGAGCTATGCAACTATAAACACACATGAGAAAGAGTGATTGCAAACATATACATGTACTTATGTACATGTATTGCAATTCCATTGTGTAAAACGATGTGGAGCTCTATTTTCCACAGGAAGGATACATAAAATTCCATCCTCTACATACAGTTGATTCCAGAGGAATCAGTCAAACTCTGTAGTCTGTACAGAAAAGCGAAAGAGGATGTCAGAATAGGAAGGGGACCACAACCAAAAGTCTAGTTGAAGCACTAAAATAAGTCCAGAATCTAGGTTCTAGGTCTAGACCCAAATAGTATAAAGAATGAACGTGGGTCCAGCAACAGCACTTGGGGAACGACTCGTGAACCTTCTTAGCATCCAAGAGTGACAAAAAACGCACGCACGAAGAGTTTAACCATTCCAGGTCACACTCGAGTGTGAAAGTAAGCGAAAAAAATCGCGAATTTGTAAGAAAACTTTCACCACAAAAGAGAGTAAATCTTTATGTTGAACAACAGTAGCGAAAAAAAAGAACCCTTGTCGAACCCTTCCGGTGGAGAAAGTTGGAAAGAGAGAAAAAACCTTTGTCAGACGCAAATTCTATTCCGAATGATCTCAACAATATATACACATGTTACATACCTACATCCACTACCAAACCAATCCTACGCTTTTCCATAAACCCTCCAGATTTATTCCCAACTATGGTCGCATAAACTAAGTTAAATGGTTTTGCTTCTTTTTCTTTGAACATTAAATCTCATTTTATTGATTTCGTTGAAACAGTTTCGAGGGGCTGCACTTCCATTCTACACATTGGCTTTGACTCTGCATCCCTATTCCATGGCCATGGTGAGACTGTCTTTAATTTGCTTTCCACAATTTCCCCGTCCCAGTCATACTTCATTCCCACACATTTCTACAATACTTCTTATTTATTTTCCAAATATCAAAACACCAAGTTTAAGAACCTCCAACAAGCTTAACCATAGTAATCATTTCAAGAATTGAACGATTACTTTAAATGAAAACTCACCTCCCACCTCTTACCTCTTTCCACATAAAAGATTAGACTTGGTTAAAAAACTCCATCTTTTCTCATTGGCATTGGAATCTTCTGACATCCCAAAGCGTTGACAAAATAAAATGCATTTAATGTGTCCCTCTTAAAATCAGCCGGTTCAACAGTCCGTGTAGTTTGTTGAACAGTACAAGCAGTACAAGCAGTAAAAGACAAGATGAATCAAGTAAACCTTCATGGTTCACCTACACACGTCTAAGTAACCTAACTAAGATGTGGGTATACTCGTCTCTTATGTACAACATGACATGACTACATGAGGAGGGCATCAATGAGACTGAGTGGAGTGGAAGAGTTTAATTTCACAAGGAGGATAATAACAACAATACCATTAACACTAGCTTTATGTTATAGCACTGTCATTACGTAATTCTTCCCTTGGTATTCTTGGAATAATAAAGTAAAGAATACACACACACCATCTCTATTTTCATCAACTCGCAAGTTCAATGGCTTCTCACAAGAAAAAAAAAACCTCATGCCAACAACAACAGAACATCACAGTGCAAATAGCATCAAACGACACATGTGTAGCATACACATGTACATGTCTAAATGTGCAAATGCCATGGCCTACGGCGAGGCATCAAGACACCACGTTAAATGATAGGTTAGAGTTTAAGCTACCATGAGAGCAGAGTTAAACATTGTATGAAAAACCAAGATTTCATGATTTGACTGTAACATGTACCAAGTGTAGTGAGTGTGTACAGATATAAATATGCATGTACATTGTGTGTACATGTGAGTCTTGAGCCTGTGTGCTGCTAAGAGTCGAGGCAAAATGCAAAGAAAAACCTATCCCAGTTTTCCTTGCCTTTGGAAAGTATTATCATTTTTGCTATCATCATGATCATCAGGAGCATCGTCACATTTTTTTACTAGAATTGTTTGACTGATCTCATCTACATAATGGCGTGTGACTGCATACCAATTTTTGTACTACATTTTCTCATCTCTGAAAAGCATCTTTGAAAAAATTCTATCCCCTTGCCGATGCACGTGTGTATGGGGATGGGTTAGCATCCGGTACTCTTTCGTTATCGAAATCATGGAAATTCTACATATTATCCACACGATGCGATATGAGTGATATCATAATGTATGATGGTACATATGGGAAAACCTCCAATGTCTCGTCTAAACATGACGTCACAATCTCTTGTACTATGAAATACAAGAACCTACAAGCCAGTGCTACCAATCCCTCGGCAAGATATTATTATGCGGTCTCAAACAAGGAGACTAGCAAGAGCAGGAGGAGCAGGAGGATGAAGAAGACGAGAACGAGGACCAAGAAGTACTTGTATGTATAACCAAACCAGAAATATTTCTCTTCTCAACTTGAGGCCACAATCGAATTTTTAGTACTTGAATGCTCTACAACTTTTAGTTGAAAGTATCTGGCAACGGATTTTCATAAAGAATGTACCAGAATGTGTAAGACACACACACACAGACATAGACACACGGAGAGAAGAAGACTTTCTGGCTTTGGGGCGACCCATCCGGATTCCCACCAGCATACTAACTGCTCCTAAATGGTATTAACACTAGTCCACAACGTCTCTTTGAATATTAATAATGCACTTGGTACAGTACAATACCCAAAAACCTCTTTTCGTATCATATGCTCATATATATGAATTTACAATATCTGCATCAAAAACATGCCATCCACACGACACAAAACATGAGACTAACAGAATTACATGCAAGTGGAAAAGGAGAAAGAACAAAATGGAAAATGCACATGTTGTCATCTCCATACAAAGCAATAATAGTATTCCAATTCAAGTCCATGTTCCTAATTATGATTTACTTCAAAACGACTTTTAGCTCCATTTCTTGATATTTCCAGTTAACATTTCTCTCTATTTGTAGTAAACCTGAATTCCAACTAAAAATTACCTAGTGTACATAGTACGCACACGTCATCACCAAATTACAATTTACACTTTATTCTAATCATTTAAAATCCATTCCGAAGGAGAAAAGAGTGATACAAAATGTACTTTACGACTTGCTAAATTAAAACTACCATCCTCATAAAATCACCTAAATTGGACAAGGACAATTCAAATTAAATTGTACACAAAAAACTTATCACCTCACTGAAAGGATTCTCATAAAATCTTTTTATGGTGACAAATTGTCCCTAAAGAATTTAACTGCCAAAAAACACCATGTTCCAGAACCGACAAAAAACCATTTCAAGTCATTAATGACAACTATTCCTTTTCTCTAATATCTAGTACGAGGTATTTCAACAAAGTCAAACAATCAACTTTTTTAAAAGTCATTACCACACATAAATTATTTTGGACGATTAATAGCCTTATTAAACATTGCAGATGCACATGTAACACTTGAACTACCCATTTTATTCAATTTGGAATGAAACAAGAACAAAAGTACGCTCCCCTTCTTTTGAATTTAAATGGTGCTAACTCTCATGTGTGATGTGGGTTCCATGAGAGGAGTTGGGTGAATGTATCTGTAGAGAGCGAGAAAAGAAAAATGCCCGAGGGCATACAATGGAGCGAGTACCACTTACTTCTGACAGAGAAAGGAGCGAGTCAGTTGGAAGCCGCCGTAGATATCGTTTTTACCCGTCCGTCAAAGACTCTACCCGGGAGTACAACCTCATACTCCTACCCACTCTGACAATATCCAAAAACGGAACCTACCAACACAGCCATGGGCTTTCCCTCACCCAACAAAATCTATTTCCTTTTCCAACTCTTTTCACAATATAAACTTATTTATACAATCGTTAAAAGAGCGTCAGATAACCGCCAGCAAAAAATCCAGCATATCATGGCTCTTTTATTCCCCCAAAAACTATTTCATTCACATTTCCTTCTCCCTCATAAAAAAGTAAAAGTGATGTAATGCATGTAATGCATCCACCGTAGAGAAAGAACAAAAAAACATGGACTGAAAAACACTTAAAAGTTTCAAAATTACTTTTTCTCAAAAAAAATTATACTACATAGTATACAACCAATTCAATTTTACCCCTCACTAAATCATCTCCCACCCAATTACAAGAGCTTACAATTTATTATATTTTTAGGGAAAAAATTATCATGTGGACAGAAGCGTCTCGCTTTTCATAGAATAGGATGGTGGCAGGAGTACTCCCTCCACAAACTGGGATAAAAGGAGATGAGAACAAGGAGAGGAAAAAATGAGTAAAAAATTCGATTCCCGCAAGAATTCACTAGGGATCTGGGAACGTCCTAAACAACTTGGATACACCACACAACAGAAGACACAACACCACAGTACACAACAAGTTTGTTGTGTGGAAACTGAGACTGGAGAGGAAAATAAGAACAAGGGAATCATATGAGAAAGCTTAGAGCCACATCTCTGTCGGTCTGTCTTTTCATCCTCCTCCTCACCTATTACATGTCTTCTATGTATATTTTAAGATTTCTTGCTTCATTCGTCCCGTGTATCTTAGGCCGCTTAAGATCCACTTGCTCCTCCATAATATGTATGTTGATTAGTTTCATTTGGAATGCCTTAGCTTTTAACTTTGTATACATAATATTACGAAGCATGGTGAGCTTCAGAGCTCAGTCGTAGTCAGCACAAACACACAAGAGTAAGTCCTAAGTAGGCTGTAGGGATAGATAGACACACACACACACACGTAGAAAGTGAGTGAGAGAACCCAGTCCAAAAAGTTTGTGCTGTATCTCACCCTGGATAAAGTCACTTTCATGATGACTACCATACCAGACCATACTCTGGTGCTTATAGGACATGAGGCATGAGAATACAATATAGACGCGAGGATATTATAGACAAAGAATAGGAGAACAGCCTTGTTAGACTAATGCTAATTGCTAATTTGAAACTCTGTTTCCTAGGCTCACCAGTCCCGTTCTCTTTACGCCGACAAAGCAGCCTCACACAGTTGTGTATTGTATACCTACTACAACGTACATGTAGACTCAAACCTGCAGCCAGACTTTGCCCATGTACAACGTGCTCCAGTCCTATATGTACAATTTGTGCCATACATATAGTGTGTGTGTGTACGCAACACAATTTTACTGTTTTATACTTTGTTCCTGCCAGTCGAAATAAATGGTGTGCGTTCATTTCAAGTAAGTCTACATATTTCCATCTACTTGCTACACATATAACATGTACGTGTACATACACAAGTATACAACTTACAAAGGGACAGAGAGACAGAAAGCGAGAATCTCCATTCCATTTTGTCTAATACGACTGGTTTACTCAGATTCTCTAAATCCCCGATTCCCCGACTGTATTCAATGTGTTTCTAGGCAGGCTTTAACTCGTCACTATAAAAGTAGCTCCATTTTTGCCTCCATACAATCCATCCATATATATACATACTGTATGTACTACGTATCCATAATGATGACGATATCTGTTCTATATCCCTCCCTGTCTGACGCCACAATTGTAAATGTGAATGAAAATGCGATAGAAAGAAGGAGATCAGCTGAAAAATTTCATAGCTCTTCTCTCTTGGTTTCTCACCAAACTTGTCTCTCCCTATGAGTGGCTGTGTCTATGTGTCTATGTGTTATATAACAAACAAGGCAAAAAATTTTCATATGTAATCTTGTATATCCCCTACTAAAAATCCAATACACGTCCACACACAAAACTAGAGCCTAGTATAGCTGCAGCTATACTTGTAGCTTGAAGCGAGCCAAACGGGAGAAATTCAAGTTTATTCGGCTGACAACAGGGACTGGACATACATTTGCAATTGTCTAGTCATACACACTAAAAGTTAGATAAGAAAGCAAGAGGAAGGAAAAAAGATAGAATGTTTTCATTGTCAGTATATTTTCTACATTCTACATTTCGTCGACGGCCAAGTTTACCTAACAAATACATTATACTATACAATGCAGAGCCTTACATATAGCTTTGATGTACACACTATCCTATACACCCTACACATTGACATGGACATCATGTATATAAGGAAACACCATTTAACTGTGTATTTATGATGACCAAACTACAATACTTGTGCACAGATTCACCAACAAAATATACACAATATAGAATAGATATATATACACGAGACACAAAAGTCTTGAAAGAAATCTTAAGCAAGTAATTCTAAGAAGGCAAAAGTCCGTGAAATTGGTATAAGGACGTCTTCAGTGCGCTCCATTTCAGACGCAGAAACAGAAACAAGGGACAGCATTATTTTGCATTACATTCTGCCCTATTCCATTTCCCATCCTCTTACGCTCTTTGTACACAAAACTATGTACAATGTGAGTTGCAACACACAAACAATTTATATATACACATCTTCTAACTTCAACTTAACTAAAAACAAAGTTGCTGTATTTCCAACTACAGAAAACCATTTCATGCTTTCGTAGTCCCAGAAACAGAAACTGGCAACTAAAAGATTCCCTATACACATACATACATGCTGTAAGGTCCCATAATCACACAAACACCCATCCCAGTTTCCAACATCCTAATCATGACAATTTGAATTTAAACATATTATCATTTAGTCAATCCACAAAGGTAACAACGTAACTACACAACTTGTATCACATTACGCCTTGTTCCTTCCTTCCAATATAATGACAATCTTGACATATAATTATGTACAAGTGTTGTAGCACGAGTCACTTAAAAATCCTTTCAAAATTAAATTGTAGAAAATTATTAACTAATCATTATATACCTTTTCACTTTCAGCTCGTTTCAATTTTCCAGTCAATTCGGCCGTAGCAAGAAATTTAAAATTACATTAGACATTAGACTTGAAGAGTAAGGGATAACACACACAGACAGTATAGCGTTGGATGGACTATTCTCTCCCCTTAGAAGTAATCATGATAATAATAGTCAAGACACCAGACACCAGGTGTTTAGACTCTACATCTATGTCATCATGGCAATGGTAATTCGACCAACTGCGACCATATTTAACTTATCACTTGACATCAAACGTTGATGACGGCTTCAACTTCACCTATGCCTTCCATATGCTCTGTTCTGTACTCAACCTATTTATTTTCTTGTATTCACTCAACACACACACTACAAAGAATTGCAAGTCAATGAAATCAGAAATCATTAAATCTAATTGCAGTCTGCGACTATGACTCTGACTCTTTCTATTCGTTCCTTGTCAACTCTGTGAACAGCAACAGGGAACCATAACAATAATGATGTAAGCCAAACTGCATGCAGCTGAACAGCACTACAACTACAGCTAGACCAACAACTAACTACTGTAGAGCTAGAATAAGCACCATAAAATTACAAACGATATAACAACACAGACATATACCCACATCCTTTTCCATATCCAGAATCAAACTGGATGCTGTTACGTACTTGTCCCTACACTATCCTACTCAACTAATCGTAAGATGTGATGTCAAAGACGAGATTAGCCTGTATACAATTCCAAGTCATGGTAGCTAATCTTGTGGTACGGTGAAATATTTCACAATCTTAACCCGTCAAATAGTTCCTACCCTCGCCCTACCAGCTGGTACGTTTACAAGTTTTACAAGTTATTTTAAAAGACACCCTTTCCAACCCTTTCTTCTCTTTATATTGACATTTTATTCATTTCATTAACTTCATTTCAAATACTCAAATTTGCTACACAGTGTGTAGTACACACTAAAATTTAAACAAGTTTACAGAAATTGTACCTAGCACATAGACATACAGACATGTACACTGTACACTTATAATATAAATTTACTCACAAGATTTATGGAACAATAACAAATTACTTTGCTAATAAATTCCTTTCAACTTTATCATTTTACTTCTCTTACTCAAACAACTTCCACATCTGTTCTTGCTCATGTCAAAAAAAAATTTCTTTACACAAGTACTTACTGTCATTATTTGAGGTAATAAAGTCTCAAACTATTACCAAGTTGAATTAGTTTCATTTCATTATCTTTTCAAATCAGTATTACACAAGTCCTACGTCCATTTTTCTGTTAACAACCTATTACCTATCCATTTATCTTTTCACAACGTTAAATGTACTTGTATTTACACTTGGATCATCATTACCGAAATCCTGTCAACAGATTAAAACTTTTGAAGGCGAATCTGTGTAGTTTAATTAATTGCATAATATTATTGGACTCAAAATTATCTTGCACTTGTACAAAGTGTATCAAAACTCACATTTATTACATCATAAGACATAAAAGTCAACACTAACCACAAATACATAACTGATATACATACACTTTCTCTTATCACATGAAAGGTTAAGGGTTGATGCACAATCATCACGGAACACTCGATCCATTTATTATTTATATGCAAGGGTTCACTATCCAACTTCTTAGTCAACGATAACAAGTCAAATTCAAGACGCGTTAAATGGTCAAATCATTATAAATCCGCAATAACAACTTTTATATACATTAAATATTTACAGCAACTCAAAATCATTTCTCAAGTCAAGTTAATCTACAAACAATTACTTGATTTTAATCTCAAATCTGTCTAAATTTTCACGCCACAAATATTTCCATTAATTAAATGACTTGTATTTAATTCAATCACCATTTAGCCTCACCTAAAACTTAACCAAGTCGAATGGAAATTGACTTTGAAGAGCTTGAATATCTACAACTTGCTGTTTTTCTTGAGAATTGTTCAAACTCTTTTCATAAAACTGAACTCGAAATTACAATTTCCAGTGTAAAATCAAAGTGTAAAATTAAAAAATCTTTAATATGCTGAATACCGCGAGGAAGAAACCTAAACTTTAGTCTATACTAGACAATGGTCCTCAGGACTCTCAAAAGCGTCAATATTTTGGTCCACTTGAGCAGTACCAACAGATTACTAAAATATTTGACGCAGTTATTACAAAATAGACATAAACAAAATTCCCTACACACAGATGTTAATTGGGTAGCAGATAAGCACAGATCCAGAGACATTTCACAGCAATAACACACAAAATCCCCTTGAATTCATAATTAGTCTGCCTGTCCTACATCCTCTTCTCATCAATGGAAATACTCTGTTGACTGTGATAGACTACTGTATGTACCTTTTCATTTTCGTACTAGCAGGATATACATAAGGGTATACTAAACAGTTCTACATATGTACAAAACTGAATACACGCTTTCTGAACAACAAGACTGAGATTCGGATCAAATAGGAAGTACAGAGTTGCAGACTAAACACTTGTAAAATAGTAACGAAATGACTGTAATAATGATAAAGAAGAGAAAGATGAATACATAATAATATTCCAAGTAAATTCCATTCCATTCCACATTTACATGAGATGTTAAACAGGAAACTATTTAGAGAAGAAGGAGAGGGACAAACAAAATTTGTGAAAATGTCGGAGCTATGCCGCCGAACCACTCACATAATGAATAAACACTCAGACTCAAGTTAGACAAAGATTTCCCTCAACTTATCCATGAATCTCTCTCAATATCCTCCTCCAATGCATGCATTATACTTTATTATATTCTAATATGATGAAACCCACACATACAAACACAAGTTGAACTCATTCCACTGTCTACAATGTGGCTTTTTCCACAAAATCTTCTCAAATCATGCTGGTATTCAATCTGCAGCTTACAACCCTCAAACTCCACCACTACCACTACTACTACCCAATGCGAACCCACTAATGCTTTCTAATCAAAGAGCCACTTATGCAAATACAATACCCAATGCCCACAGCACACACATTCATCCACCCACCCACACTCAAAGAGGACTAGTCAGATAGTTGAAATGAAACAAGACCAATCTAGTTTAAATCGTGTTCATAGTCCACAGTACCAAGTGACTACCCCTCCCCTTCCACATTTAGTGTACACTCCAAGTCACATTCTATCGAGAAGAGAAGAGATGAGACCCTTCTCTTTTCTAAAAATGTCTAGCCTACATAAATACTCTGTACATCCATCTATACTGTAGTAGTACATTGACATGCCTACAAGTTTACACAGATCAACCCTTTTCGCTTGTTCACTGCATTGAACGTAACGAAGAGTCAAACAATATACAGAGGACTGTGAATCGCTATGGAAGAGGCAAATTATACATGAATGTTGTACATTTTATAGAGACCAACAGACTCTTAGTTCAGAGTTCAGACTCGACAGTTGAGCTGCACAACCAGCCTAAAATCAGCATGTAGGGATTCTCAGTACACATAACTAACATCCCCACAGTCCTCCTTGAACTCTCACTCTCTCTTGCTTCATGTAAATCACATACATGTACGGAATATCAAAGAGCTTAACCGGCCTTCAAGATAAAATGGTAATCGTCGTGAGCAATAAAACGAGACGCACATGGATTCGGAAAATAAAGGGCCGCAAAGTCCCCGCAAAAGCAAGATACAACTTTATGTATCTCTATATATGTGTCTGCATGTGTGTCGGGAGGGTAGAACAACTGAAAGACAGAAAGAGCATCTCATCTGTGAAAATAAACCACAAAGAAAGTTTGCGCAGGAGAGAGGCAGTTATACATGTCTATGTATATTATACTAGGTAGATACCTACAGAAACATACACACAGAGAAAGGAAGAGCGAGAGAAAATAAACATACTTTAGCGGCCCTACTTTTATCTCCTACCAGAAGTACGAATAATTATATATTCCTCTAACCGTGGTCAACCAACAGCAAAAACATTTTTTTCTCTTTTCTATCTACCTACTCCCCCACTACCTGTTTTATGAACCACAAAGCCTCACGAGCATAAAATACTCGAACAAATATCTATCACCATGTAAAATTTTTATATAGGTATATATGGGCACACTCCTATCCACACTCTAAAAGTCCATTCGACTGTACCTTGCTTCCTCTTAACTTGGCTAATTTTAACTACATTTTACTATTTAGTCAATACATGTACCTACCATCACGTTTCCAACATAAACGACACACAGGCCCAGATTGTGTGCATATACTGAGTTAGTGAGTAGGGAACGTGGAGATGAAGCAAGACTGAAGCAGAAAGACACATTCGAGGAAAATTCACGTTCCGTGTCACAAAATTTTGATTCAAAAAAACTTGGCTGAAAAAAAACAGATTTCTGATCTGCTCAAAAGTGTGATGTGAGTTTTTAAATGGGAGTACAGCAAGAGACTTGAGCAGAGAATAAGAGCGTTGGTAGAGAGCGAGAGGACAGGGAAGAAGGAAACGAAACTTTTGCATAAAAGTCTATAAAATATAACAAATTATCCAAACTTCCGTAAACTTGCACTAAAGTTGTCTCAACAGTTTCAATTTTTCATATTAAGATAAAAGTTCTCTAACCCAGTTAACCAGGTCCTGATTTTTTATTTATTCATTCAACTTTTTTTTCATCACGACATCAACAAGACTTTTCCTCTCTTAGCTACTCTCCAACTACCACTACTACTTACTCCTATACATAATACATGTACACTCACTACATACCCATTGTAATAGTCATTACCCATTTGTTACAAAGTTGACCTTTTCCCTTTTCATTTTCTCCCTGCATGAGAAAGTACACTGTACAATACAAAATTCAAGACTCACTTGTATTTCACTTGTTAGCCCGAGTCCACATGTAATGATGATTACAATGTCAATTCATTACGTTATAATACATCTTTGCTCAAAAAAATTTATAGACTTCCGGTCCACAGAATCTCTCTCACTGAACCCAACTACCCACATACTCAAATTCTCAAATGAGTTGGAAGAGGAACGATCTGCTAACGAGGTAAAAGAGATAAGTAATAAATTCAGACTTAATCTAAATCTATGTAAGAAGAACAAGGGAGAGTGAAGTAAGTTGAGAAAATAGATTACTAAAATTCCAACAGTATAAATGAGCAGTCCACTTTCTCTCTTGACTCTCTACTTGACTCCATGGAAGACGCACTGCACACCACATTGGTGAAAGTGTGTATAAATTGTACGGTATTCCGGTGCTGGTACTGGTGAATGGTGATGTTGGTGTGTATATAAAACTCTTGCTTGTTGTTGTATCTCAACTAGTCATCTTGTTCAGCCACTGTCTACTTGTGTCTGTGCAGAGTAGAAACAGTCGCATAGCAAATTACATGTGAACCGTGATGCCGCACAACTCTTAACAACCCCAAAAAAGCTTCTTATGCCGTCATGCATATGATGAGACTCATGTATTTGTTCCATCCTCTTGCCTTTACTCTGGCCTTCCATTCTCCATTCTTTTACTTGTTCCCTTTTCTCCACTTTTTGCCTCTACTATATCTAAAAAAGACTGGAATATTGCCATCCCAAACTACCGACTTTAAGCAACGACGCACTTGACTCCACTTTAGTTATACACCGACAAAAAAACCGCCTAGACCACATTCCCTCTCTTTACCATTAAATGAGCTTCTCTTACTCTCCTTCTCCTTCTAGTGCTCGTCTCCTTTTTCCCCAACGACTCTTTCACGAGGGAAAAAAGTAGGAAAAAATTCGCTGTGCGTTTCTTCCACATCCTTCAACGGAATACATACACAATACATACATACTAAAGTGTATCGTCCTGTACTTTCCTATGTATTTCTAAATTTCTATCCCATATTATTTTCTTTTGGCTCCATTCCGACGCCAAACCATCCCATTCCATCTCATTCTATGCCATGCAATGCCGTAGTTCCGTCCATCCTCACAAATTATTTTACTGATGCAGATGCTCATGTTCTCCTGCTCTTGACCTAAAGTATGACATAATTCTAATACGTACATTCATTTATATTATACAATTTTTTAAATACAAACTACCAGACCATGGTACCACTTTCACATTCTCTCTATTTTATACACAACAGAGAGTGAGTATGAGTGTTTTCAGCTGGACCTATTAGCACCTTGCAAAAAAAATGTTTCATCCACCAAAAAACATCCACATCCACAAAATATTATATCCAACAGACAAAACCATCATGACCATCATGATTCATGGATCTATAGCTATTATCCAAAATATAACACATAGACATGGAAAAACTCTCAAAAAATAGGTCCTTGAAGCAACATGAACAGAACAACAGCAACAGATTCATTTTCAAGGTAGATTTACGTACAAATTTTATGGTACAGGAGAAGAGAGCTACATTATGATTTTATCGTGGAATTTCCTGCCATAAACAAAGATTCAACTCTAAATTTTCTGTACCGTAAGAGCATTTTAGCAGGTTTAACAGCTACACTTCACGCTTCCTCGACCTCAAAAAATATATTATTATTATGTACTCCCATCTCCCAGCTTACACAGTCCCACCATCCCTTCTATTCCCCTCCCCTTCCATCCCACCATCCCTCATATGAGCTCCTTCAGGCTTCACCAAAATGCAAAATTTATTCAACAAACGACAGTGAGCAAGTTCAACGCTTTGCTTCCACGTAAAGCAAAATTTGCAAGCCAAAAAGAAATGGGCGCTTACTCAAATTAATTCAGAGTCCTAAGACATATTTCTCCCTGTAAACATCATCGCACCAAGTAGTGAGCATAAATCATGGCAACTTTTAAGCATGTATAATGTATACACACACACACACACACGCCTCTCTTTATATATCATGCCTATTATTCAAATTTCCCTTTTCTTTAAAAAAATTATTTTACAGCATGGAATGACAGAGCGTTTTTAAAATATATGCATCTACTCCATATATATCCCTTTCAAAACGATCCAAAATTTTGACTCTCTTCTTATAGAAACCACGAGTCTTCCTTCTTCCATGAAATACTGGAGCTCTCTAGTCTACTTTTAACATGCTCCTCGAATCCATAATAAAAGTTTACATACAATATACAAAATACAATAAAAAATCACACAAAATGTCTTGGAGATTGTGTACGTATATGATAACCTTTCAATAGGCCTATACACACATACAAATACACACTCAGTGGAGTTGGATTTTCATCCAGATGATCACATACACATTGTACAATGTAGACCATAGACATATATATAAGCCTTTAAAAAATGTGTCAGTCACATTCCTCGTTGAGTGTGCATGTCTTTATTACAATACATCTAGATTGTACATTGTACATGTAATTTTACTCTTATGCTTGCATATCAATTCAATATCATGATGAAAAGATGTTGGCAATAAGAGGACCAAGATCCAAGAAACTGTATTCTGTATGGCTGTATGGGTGTTGAATTGATTGCCACAGCAATAACACGGATAGACAGGATGACATTTTGCTGACGAAAATAAATGAAGAGTAACCTCTCAAAGGACAAGCGTACTTTTTTTTGTACATGTAAAACTGCTTTTTTTACTTCTCTACACCCTCATCGTACATATCTCCACCTTTCCCGACCCTTACCTCGTTCACTTAGGACCCGAGAAAAGATTGAAAAAGTGTATTCATCTGTTTAGAATCCCTCGTTTCATACACACACAGTCATCCTTTATAACATTGTGTGAGTGTGTGTACATGTGTGTGCAATGTACAATATATTTGGAATTGAGATAGCTAAATTTACTACACATACAAATACATGCTACATACTATATGTAATACAAATGGCATACCTATACACTACATCTGGTATGAAGTGGAAGAGGGAATAGAAGGGAACGTCTACATCGAATTTACTACCTTCTTAGCGATTTCTATAAGTACATGCCATCATGGTGATGGTAACTTCAAGTACACTTCATTGCATTGCAATGTGTGTTCAATGTGAGCCGAAAAAACTAAGACCTAATATCCACATCCACCCTAGATGAAATCCTAGTAGCTCCGTCTCGTACTTGCTCCCTTGCTCAAAAAAATATAGAAGCCAGCATGGGAGTAAATGGGTAAAGAAGACGCAATGGTGTAGACTGTAGAATCTATACTGGATCCTCTACTCATATTCATTTATATTGTGTAAACTAAGTATGTGCAGTACAACTCGGATACACAATGTGTATTACACATGCATAGGTACAACGTAGGACCCACCATGCTATATGTGGGAGAAGTGAACAGCTTTATTTAAATTTCAAATGGTTGCAAAACATATACAGCTTCATCACCCCATCCTCCCTCCCTACTCCTTCAGTTCAATGCCTGCTCTTCTTAACCCGCCTTATATATTTTATACCACAGTCATACACACGCAACATCATTCACATCAACATCAGCATCAATCCCGGATGAACAAAAAAGAACGATTCATTCATTCACAGAACCTTATTCAATGTGCATCTATTTCGGAAACTCCCATCCATACACATTATACATACTCAGATCACACCACACATGGCACAGAGTACAAATCCAATCCAAAATCTTTTATATTTTTTTCATTCTCTTTGCTTACACGGAAACCCTCAAATCCACATCCACACAAAGACTGCGGCAAAACTATCAATTCTGCATGTACTCAATACTCATGTACAAAACCACCCAAAACGACCACAACTTTAGAGTTTAGCAAAAAAAAAATGTGTACCTACATTTAAAATTCTCAATACACAATCCACAATCCATATGTACCTAAGCAGTGAATAGAGATTAAAAATTTGCAATTTGCAATTTTTTCGTCAGCGTTCAAGTGACTCATATATCAATCACCATCATCACCATCATGCAAATGTTGCCATTACCATCGTAAAGACTAACGACCAATGACTCTTTTACAGATGGAAAAAATATTCTCTGCAATATTTTAATATCTTGCTTGCAGACTCGTAAACATACGCAGAGTAGACTACACCAAGTCTTATGTAATTTTTTATTTCTACGCAAACTAAAATGTGACTCAGTTTTATCAATTCGCACATGTCTGACAAGATATTTTAAACAATCCCTCAACACAAGCTTCCCCAGTACAGGCGTGTACATTTTAAAATGTTAAAAGCTCTTTCTTTTTCCAAAAAAAGATTTTTCAAAATCAAACCTGCCTCATCGTCCTACACACTTGTGCCAAGTTGCTAGATTCTAAAGCATCTCTTGGTACAACTTTTAATGTAATCTGTAGCCGTAGCTATAACATGTACAATGAAAATCTCCAGCCATGAACCGTACATAAATAGCCAATGAGAAAAACAAAGTCTTGTGAATGAGATCAAGAGAATATTGCAGAAATCCACACATTACAGCAAAAGAGTAGTCACGACATACCCCGTATCTCAAAAAATTCAGTAATGCGCCTTTTCCTCTCTGATGAAACAAATTTTGTACAGACACCCAGATGCTCATTATTTCTCATACACGAAAACCAAAAGTATACAAATCCAAGTGCTCACTGCACATGAGAAATTTATATTCAATGATCATTGCAGAAATTTTCTACGCCTCGCATCAGTGCATTAAAAACTTGGAGCATCCATACAAAATTTCCATCCTGTCGTCTTTACTTTTTACACAAACTCAAAACGCAAAGCGCAAAACTCTAAATTTGAAGTGCAAGTGCGAGACCAAATCTCAAAGTACTAAAGTCCAAAGAACCAAAGACTGGTAAAGATGATCATGTTCCACATGAACATGGATAATGTACCACAAAAGAATGAATCATTTTATCATTTCTCGTTCCTCGAAAAAGCGTTTCTTTAAACACAATACAAATCCAAGTTACCATTTCACAGAATTCATGTTCATCATCTATTAAGTAGATGTTTCATAAAAATCAAAAAACTCCAATTCCAATCTCATACTCGGAGATTTTGGAAAACTCAATCTCAAATATGCTTGTATGTACGTACTTACTGGCCATATCCACATAGAGAATACACACTACAATGTACCATGGAAGACGACAAATGCTAAAAGTAAACATGTTGCAACAGCTCGCTCTTATTTTTCCCACTTATTCTCATCTCATTGTGCATTACGGATTCCATAGTACGAAGTAATGCAGTTAGCGTATGCAAAAGTATTGGATATAAAAATAAGCATTTACACCATCATATTCCTCCAACACTAGCAAGAGTGCAAGCAATTCAGTGTACAACTGAGTAAGAGTTGAAGCTGAGGTTAACAGCACAGCACGCTCGTCATTCAAAATCCTCGAGATTCAAGGTCAAGGTGGAATACTTGAATTGACACAACAAGGAAAAATGTACAATTCAAACTTGCATAACCAACATTAGCCGAGCGAGAGAGATGGAAGAAACAGAGAGAAACAGACTCAATTCAGCTACAGCACAGGCTGTGCTGTACATAAACAAATGGTAACTGTAGACACATGTCCTTCTCCTCTAAATTGTATATTAATAATTTCAACATTAAGTCAGTGGCATGTAGAGACCTATAAATTCACTACACACACAATCATAAACAGGAATAAGTATCAGCAATCACCATAGTCTAAGCAGAAATTGTAATTTTTCTAACCACAACTAAAACTTTATTACTAAACAACCCATAGGTGCGCATGATAACATTCAAGTAATTGCAAATAGCATAAATACCCTATTTTCCCTCACCATCCTCTGTCAAACACTTGAACATTTGAATGTGCATGTGTACGGTGTACAAAAGATCACTTTAACGACATACAAGTAGGGAAATAGGAAAATATTCTACAAATAACAGGGAGCACTAAAAAACCAATTTGACATACCCGTACATATCATGCATGTATTTATTCTAATTGTGTGTATGTGTATACAGAATGCATATTTCAAGCTACAATTTAAATTTACAAGTTAATTTTTTCTATCACTACAATTCAATTTCAATTCTAAGTTGAAAGTATAGTGAAACCTCAAGTTACCACTAAAATTCATCTATAAAATATAAACATGATTAAACTTTATCCTGTAAAATTAATACCAACAATATGTAGACTTGAGTCACAACAGTATTAAATTTAATTGTCCATATCATTATCACCCTTCAACAGAGTACATAATACACGATATTGCTACATGGTTACTCAAAGCTCAAAAGTTTTTGTCTTGACGTTGAGCTGCCTCCTCCAACCGAGTCATGAATACGAAGACCAGAGGTAAGAGGTACAAAGTGGAGTAAAGCTCAATAATGTAGTCAAGATGAAGTTTTAAGAAAAATTTTCGTTGACATAAAAATATTTATTTGCTACAACTTCCATAAGGTAATACTGTGAACAGCACTGTGACACAAAAACATGGTTGTTTGTTAAACGAAAAGTAACCAAAAAGCTTAGACTGGGTGCTCCGTGAGTCGAGCAGAGACGTTTCTAAAACACCAAGTAGCCATAAAGACTACCCAAAACCTTCCTTCATATTCTATATCATATTCTTATGACTCGTGCATACTGCATACATTACTGTAGGAGGAGCTGTGTGCGTGTGTCTTTTTTAAGTCTCAAAGTTCGCAGAGCTAGTGGTGTTGGTAGAAATGCGAGGAAGTGTATGTGTTTGTGTGTGGAGCTCTTGTAACTCTCATAAATTACTTTCCTATAAATACCACTACGTACAGCTATGACATGACATACAATTTATGAACTAACAATCATTTTTCTCCACAACACCATCTAGAATACCGCACATTCTACACTGTTAGCAAGTAGTAGTCTGTGTACAGTATACATTTCTCAAACTAAAAACATGGACAAAAAAATCCAACCCATGATTTTACAAAACATCCATCTCTCTTACGTTCGTATCCATCTTTGCAACACCACAGCCATAGAGCTAAATCCTAAACAAAAGTTGTGGTGTACTTAAGTTTCCTGTGTGTGTGTATCTAACATTTGTGTGTACTGTAGAGTGTGCAATACCGGGATTTAAAACACTAAAATTTACACCACACACATGTGGTTCCACAAAGTATTAGTAGAACTTCCTAAGTAGTATAATTAGCTGCACTACCTTTATCCTCTCAACTCTCAATATAAGTCATTATCCAGAACGAACCAACACACAATACACTAAACGTCTACCATACGCAATATATATATAAATTGCATGCATGTACCATTCATTCTAGAATGAAGACACATACACCTTGCACATGGGATACATAGTATGTATTACATACACAGATACATCTAGGTATATGGTTTTAATTAACAACTGACAGCACCACAGTAAATGAAATGCAATGCAATATTAGTTGGGAGTAGTTTGGAGGATACAAGTACAAGTCATAAAAATTTTCTAATGATCTTGCCATTACACTTTTTCCCTTCATCTTAGCAAAAACTTTAACTTTAACTGGAAACATAATAAATCCACTGTGTCGAGACCAGAGCCTAGAGCAACAAACTCTTTTCAAGCATGGACGAAATGTAAATTTTGTAGTTTGAAAATACATGTGATCAATGGTTGACACAAACATCGTCAGCTGGGACCTTGTGGATGGAGAAAATTCATGAAATCGGTTCTTAAATATTCTCATTGTTGACAATAATAATGTATACATCCGTTTGTATCATACGAGGTATTTGACTGCATTAAAGTATTCAGAACAATTTAATTCAATAAAGACAAACCACATCACCCAGAGAACAACAAAGTCAAATCCAACCTCACAGCCTACAGGTTTTTGTCCTAATCATCTTGAGTAAGAGAAACACTTGTGTACAAGTTGTATTGTATATCGTA
>JAQHQX010000099.1:0-19755 GCA_034694425.1 Arrhopalites sp. Gr-Col-00791
ATTTTAAAAATTTCTAACCTATAGGGACTTCGTTCTCTTCGCTCACTCCGTCGATAATTTTCGTACCACAATTTTTTCCTTTGCTTCAAGAGGATAATGTTGTGGTTTCATTTGTGCCCGATTTACAGGCCTTCATATTTGTGAACAGTTAATTTATTGTTATACAAAGCTTTTCGACTTTTTGTAATCCACGTGCCTTCTTTTCCACCTTGTGCCAGTCGGTACCAGTTTGTCTCTAGCCAACTTGCACTATCGCATCATCATTAAAGATGATGCTAGATGATCTCACCACACACCAGGTCAATGAAAGATCTGTGAGTATTCGGCAGACGGCTATATGTGATTCATTGTAGAATTGGTGCTGATTGATTTCATAATGGCAAAAGTCAGAAAAAATATTTTATATTATTTCCTTTTTTTTGCAATACCCGGTATTACGCGGATTAGGGTCTGTTTCTTCAAAATTAATTTATACTTTGATGAATAAGTTGCCCATATTTTTCTTCGTCGGAGGACGACATTTTCATGATTTCTTAATTACATAAACTTTATTTCGTTTTTTAATTTCATTTGGCAGAGTGTGTGTTGTGGTTGATGTTGGAAAATGTACCTCAGAAACTGCTACCAAATATTTTTTCTTTCCGTGAGTTTCATTGACATTGAACTTATAATGAGTACTCACTACAAGACTACAAAACCCTTTCCAAGCTGATGAAATAAAATCCTTGTCACAATATTAATTGTGCAAAGCTGAACACTCGATGCTCAACCCCAAAAGTAGACCTCATTGTAATAGTCAAGGACTTCAAAATTGACAGCAGAGATTTCCGTAATGACAAAATCTACAAATTGGAAATCATTCTCCCCATTATTTACAAAATCTCAACTTCTGCTTCAAGTTGGTTGATTGACACATCCGTAAATTTATTATTCAAGTATTGATCATTTGCAATATAAAAAACCAGATCAATTTCTCAAAGTCAGCTAAAGAATTTCTGTTTCCTACCCATAAATTGTTGAAAAGTCAAACTTCGAATTATGAAGCTCAAACTCTTCATTTTCTTGGCAATTTCTGTAATTTTTCAAAGCATAAAATTGAAACATAAAAAATTCAAAATAAGTGGAATTTTTTTCCAATTATTTTGGAATCTCATTTGGTTTCAAAATGATTTTGAATTTCCTCCCAGGTCTTGGTGACAGGGAAGGAACAGGAGCAACCTAGATGTCGCTACAACTCTCTTCACATCTTCGGCAACCGATGCTGTGACAACGTTAAGTTCAGCTACCGCCACCTACAGGACCAATTCGAAACTTGTTCTGTCCATCCAACAAACAACGGGTTGTCCATTTCCGAAAGCTACGTAAGAGCCTTCATTTGATTATAAATGAAAAAGAAAATTTGATTCTACTTAAATTTTTATTCTACAAAAAATTACGGCTAAAATTAGCCAAAGTTTTCCAATAAACAAGAAAATTTTAAAATTGCCTTTTCCATTTTTCGATAGTGGACGTTTATGGAGTGCCTCGTGACCAAGTCCTTACATCCACTTCCTTTAACTCAATCAAATTTCGGTCATCTCATGACTAAAAATTTGACTGAGGAACAAGCAGCCTCCATCTTGGCCGCTATGAAATTGAACCAACCCACGGAGGGTGCTGTAAAACAATTGAAGTCCAATTTTTTTGAGCAGCTATGGAAAAACTATATGGACGCCGAATTTCAAGTAAATTTTCATTACTTCATCATCTACTGTGTGGGAACATTTCTTCTTATTTTGTTTGACGCCTTCTCGAGTCTACGTAGTTTCATTGGAAATGACCCCATCACCTTTTAATCCGAAGCCCTCTGAAAAGAAGGCCAAAATATGTGTGTAGATTACGGAATCTATTACGGGTCATGGTTTTTAGGAGATCATACCCTGAAGGGTCACAGATTCGACAAACAGCTGATTTCAAAATATACCGTTTTTGTCTACAATATTGGACACTTTATTTGTAATGTGAAAGTTGGCCAATTCTTGGAATTCAAAAAATGGATCCACACAATTTAATTTAATTTAATACAATTAAACCTAAAAAAATTTCATATAGTCAAAATTAAACATTTTAAACGCTTTTTCCCCCACCACCGATTTAGGTTTGTACAAAGAAAGTGACAGAACAATTCAAGGTATGAAACTTAAACCAGAATTCTGAATAATTTTTCATTATGACTACAGTAGGTCAAACTTAAAAATGCTTTGGAAAATTCAAACTATTTTACCCCCAACCAAAATTTCAGACCGCTTCGCTGGATGATCAGTGGCGTTGGGAGGTCCCTCTAAGAAAACATTGGGAACCACTCATGGATTGTGGGAACAAAAGCTATCCATACGTTCATCCATTTCAGAAAAACTATCAAAGAACAATGGAAGGATCATGTGCAAAATCTTTGAAATCAAAGTACAATGCCAATAGCACATACACGGAAGAACTTTGCATTGCAAGTGGCGCCAAGCATCAACTTGCAACTACTCCTATCACATATTAAAAATTTATTGATTAGCGTCAAAATTGTTTCAAAAAAAAGTCTAATTTAACAAATTGGAAATGAATTCAGGAATACGCATGTGAATTCATTCATTTGAACTACCTTTCAATGGAGAAGCTTGACGGAAAAGTGGACTTTGAATCCATCTTCAAGAAGCTCCTTCCAACTGTTTTATCTAATTCTGCCCAAACTGAACTGATGACTGAAATCAGAAGAAAAAATAATGGAGATTCAACTACTGAGCAAAAACAACAACTTGATACAATCGCAGAGGCAATTTCAAAAATCGCGACATTTGTTATGAATAAAATTACTTCACGTGACCATCCTCCTGGTAAAATAATTTTTCAAGTTTGTCCAACTTGAGTTTAAAATTTATCAAGAAATATTTGTATGGAAGAAAAGTTGCACATTTTTTGTCCTTGAATTTTGAGTTACACTTCAATTGAACATAAAATAAAAATTACTTTTTGACCTCTTTATACAAATTAATTTTTTTATAATTTGTCAAGGAATGATTGGAATGTGCCAAAATATTTGGACAATAGACATGTTACGTGGGGCAATCCCCCTATCAGAATCCAAGGTCAGTCAAGTATATTGAATAGATTCTTTTCAATTTATCAAGTACAATTTTTGTGGGACTTTGAAAACTCGAGTTGAACTAAAAAAAAAAATTCTGCATCTGCTGCTATTCAACATAATTCTCAAGCAGAGAGCAGTGGGGAATCTTGTACCAAAGTGAGGTCTAATTCGTAACGAACTACCTTTTTACAAGTCACGTAATTCTGCTGTAATTAAGACAGTTTTCAGAAATCTTGGTCTGCTTTGTATGAAAATTTTGAGTGTGTTACTCGTTGAACAGGAAATTTGGGTACAGTCCTCATATGCTAGACGGATGTGGTCCTGAAAATAATTCCATTGAATTCTATGACAATCGATGAAGTTGCTGCTTTACATCTATCAATTAATTGAATTGTGTCGTTAATTTTTCAGATTTGCGACCGTCGTACTGAATAAAAAAAGAATTCCTGTGTATGATGCTGGAGTGACGTTTAATTGCGGACTAAATGAAAATTAAGTTTGATTCAAATTAATAAAATTTAAATTCGTTGAACATTGAAATTGACATTTGGATCATCATTCTAATTCAAATATCCCACAAGAATTTATCGTTGATTAGCCATTAAGTATCAATCTTGTCGAAATAGATTGTGAAAATCATCACTCAAAATTCCTTTAATTTTAAATATAAAAACAAATATGCTGTTACCCCATACAAAATCACAAGAGTGTTGGGAAAGAGATGGGGAACAATATGGCAATTATCTTTAAGTATTTCAAAAACATCACTGATCATACTAGGAGTATGATTAAGGTAGGAGCTTTGACCCTATTTTACGTCTTTTGATGTACCTGAGTTAAAAATTAACTGTCGGAATGTATAGTTGAAATACATTAGAAATTAGAGGTCCGCATAGATAAACATTTTGGGAATCATGAGTCGTTGCGGAAACCGCGATGTTGTAACTCAACCCAAGTTAACAGCATCCAGAATATTTGAGTGGACCAAAACTAATCAACTAAATCAATAAACATTATGGATGCATATACAAGTATAGACATGGAAATGAATGTGTCGACTTTTTTTTTACTTAAGTTGTAATAGTCGCTTATGAGCCCAAAAGTTTATAACGTTTATAAATTTTGGTCGTATTTTTATATAAAATTAAAATGTTAGCTATGAAGGTCTAGAATTTTTCCAATGATGAAATTCACAAAAATCAGAGTCGATGTCCTCTCTATGGTCGAAAATTGTCCAGATTTGATTCCCAAATGGGGAATGGACAAACAGAATGTCTTGTAAAATTTTCGATTCTTTCTCAATCGAAAATTTTGTGTCTCGATCAAGACTTGTTGCTTGACCTCTTGGATCTTGTCAGGGATTATGAAAGCTGTGTTAAAGGCACTTATGCACATAATGGCACCAATTATACAGAAAAAGCAACAGATGAAAGCGAAGTGAGAATCGGATGATGACAATCGAATTGCTTCAAATCCACCAAAAATAGCAAGACTCAGCCAAACGATTTTAGTCAGAAAAGTAATTGTGGACCAACTGAGATTGAAGAGGACGAGTTGAAGATGGTGAGTCCGAGCGACCTTTGGAAATTCCTCAAAGTCACCTCCATCAAGACTTTTCTTGACGAATCTGATTGAAATTAAATGGATTTAAGTTTAACAGTTTGTTAATGCCCAAGTGCTTAAATGAAAGGGGTTTGTTGTACATAATTCATCAGATGGATTTACATGGTCGATCCAAATTGCAATAAGCTTCGTGATGAAAGGTCCAGACTCTGGACGAACATGTTCATGAATGACAATAAAAAGTACATAAAAAAATGAGCAGTTGCGAAATACGTCATCATCACACTTTCGAAGGTGAGACAAATGGAGATGGTGAGAAAATTGTGATATTCGATGGGATCAAATTTATCAAAAAAATCAACATCGACATGTCAACTGCTTAGAATACAGAATAGGTGGGAAATGAGATCTTCCCTGAACGATCTCCCTCTGTTCTTGAAAGAATACAAAAGGAAATCAGTAACTACTTGAATCATATTTATTTTATGAAAGATGGACTCTAAAAATGTGTCTTTAACTTGCAGAATTAATTGTTACCTGCAAATTTAGAAAATTTGAAACTATGAAACTCTAGAATGATGTTGATGGTCCTAGCTGAAGAATTTGAATACTATTGGAACATATTCAGGAAGGAATTGAACAAAATACCAAATCACCACTTTTTTCACAATCGAGATACATCAGATGAATTTCAACGAGAAAGTCAAGGATTAATTGTTTACAATTCTATGGACCGCAGATTTAAAAAGTTGATGCACAATCGAATAAGGGTATTAATTATTTCAGGTATTTATTCTCTTTGGAAAAAATGGTATCAAATTCGATATGCTTCGACAGATCAGAAAGTTAATTTGAATTTGATCAAGATGATGAATGAAGAGGTAGAACATTTTCAAGCTTTGACGATAGCTGCAGCTATCGTTGGGCCAGACGACGCGTCGCACACTGGACCCAATTGAGAAAATTTGCGAATGAACACGAT
Organism: Arrhopalites sp. Gr-Col-00791; assembly: GCA_034694425.1. Classification (NCBI taxonomy): domain Eukaryota; kingdom Metazoa; phylum Arthropoda; class Collembola; order Symphypleona; family Arrhopalitidae; genus Arrhopalites; species Arrhopalites sp. Gr-Col-00791. Next base: position 5,661 of record JAQHQX010000099.1, read on the forward strand.
AAACTCAAAGTCATTGTTATGTAGAATAAATTCATATGGGTATTTTCGTGTCGTTTGTGGACCTTTTTGTGCAAAAATTATAATTTTGAAAGTTTAATTTATATTGTAAATTTATTTTTGAACTTTTGATTTGTCATATAAGCTAATGCATAAATTTTCACGTTCTACTGCAACTGCGGTCCGACCCGGTCCGACTATCTGTTGACAGAGCATTGTTCCCTATAAATTGTGCATAATTTGGGTAACAAAATTGGCTGCCACAAGCTGCCACCTTCGTTGAATTTACAAATTGTAGTTAATTATTTTTCTCCGAGAAAAGCAGACGGTGAGAAAAAAACTTTCCTTGGGCGCGGCGCTGAGCTTTTCAAATTGCTTCAAAAAATTTTTATGAACAATTAATTCTGACAAATTTGATAAATCTGTCACAGGATTAGTTTGGTTATTAAAAGTTGTGCTTCAACTTTACTTCTGAATACATCTTCAACGATACAATTTTCCTGGAGTACGAGAATTCAACGATGTCAAAGGTATTTCTGATTTTAACTTTCAAATGAACTAATTGCATCATTATTTGTCAGCTACTATTTCATAATTAATTGAAAATGTATTTAACTTACTGTGTAATAATAATGTATATTTTATACTTTAGCAATGAAATCATTAATTTGCTACGAAGAATTTTTCTCAATATTTAAATAACTTGATTCTCGGTAGGAAGACGAAAATGGATCAAGCACCCTTCGTTGACACTTTCAAGAAAAATGAATTGATGTGGTATGATCATAATTTCTCATGTAAAATTATCCTTTAAGTAGTTATTAAATTGTACTTTGAGGTACCTTAATTTGTTGACGGAATTAAATTTTAAGGGTTCGTCAAATGGATTATCTACCAGATTATGTTTTTCACAATGAATAAGGTTTCAATATTGTTTCTTCGTATTATTTGGAACTTTAGGTCAGACTCTGAAGAATCAGATGTGATAGTGAGTACTTCATTTCACCAGATTTCACCAAAATGTAATAAAGTGTCGGTCAACTATTTGAGCGATGACAGTAATGCAAGTGACCTCAGTTTAGAGACTATTTCCGATGACAATGAAAATGAAATAGATGCTACAGTTGGAGACAGGTAATTCTGATAATTTATTGATTACGTTTTTGTTAAAAAAATTTACTAAAATGTTTGTTGAGCAATATTTTGCAACTACTTTTTACCTTTTTAAAACATTATTAAAATTCAATCATATTCAATATTCAGTCATTAAAATTTATACGTTCTCTCATTTATATTGTATTTAGGTTTAAAATAACAGAGACAGCGTCAACCTCAACTGATGGGCGTAAATATTACGAAATTAAACAACATAAGGATTTAGCAAAAATAATGCAAACTCATTCCGCGCATCCGGATGAACAATTTCGTCATTTATTGAAGGAATGCACTAACTGTTTTCATTATAAGCTATCACAGGAACAGTCATCTTCATTGAGTCAAAGAATCAAGACGTTCATGAAACACTACAATCAAAAATGGAAACAGAGTAACAGATTTCAAATCCGATTTAACACAAACGAAAAGTATTGGCTTGCAAAATATTTTACAGTTCCTACAAATTGGTTTGCATTGGCATCTCAAAAGCAGCAACGTTTCAAGAAAGCAAGACACTTCAACACAAATAACTCGTCGGAACCCACAAACATCCCTGGTCAAAAAATTGAATTTTTAAAATTGGGGAAAAGAGCTCAGGAGAAGGCAGTACAAGGTGTGACACAAAGGTTAAATACTTTACCAACCAAGGTAATTTTACGTTCAGCACAACAAGTAATGACTAGAAGAAATCATAAGGAAACATCATCAATCTTAAAGGAAATACAGAAGAGCCCTTCAAGTGCCCAAGAACTCCTGAAAAAAATTAAAACATCAGACGAAGAAATTATTCCGTTCACAGCTGATGAAGCATTATCTGTATTGATTCAACTCCGACTAACTAAAGCTGCATACAAGTTTCTCAGATGTGAAGGAGTGAATCGAAAGTCGAAGCTGTTTCCGTCATACCAAAAAATATCGGATGCGAAGTTGCTTTGTTATCCGTCCAATATTTTTATCAGCGAGACAGTCGCAAAAGTGAAACTTCAAAGTCTGTTGGACCATTCAGCTATGAGAATCGTACAATCCTACAAAGATCCCATTTTGTCACACATAAAAGTCGATTCCTCCTTAAAGTACACTCTAGTTGGCATATATGGATTCGACGGCTCATCGGGTCATTCAAGGTACAATCAAAAGTTCAGCCAAGATTCAGCAACTAATAGTGAGGCATATCTTTTCGCCACAACATTCACTCCAATGCGATTACTGTCGCCAAGCGGCTTCATTATTTGGCAAAATCCAGTACCTCAGTCAATACGATTTTGTCGTCCACTCAAGCTTGAATTTGTCAAAGAATCTACTTCAATAATTCAAAATGAAAGAAATCAAATTGCTAAAGAAATCACAAAGTTGACAGCATCACAAGTGGTCGTTGGTGATTTTCAACTGAATATCGACTATAAGCGACTGAGGTAGGAATTAATAAAATAATTAAAATATCCATCTTGGTCCACTCCAAATTTTCCTTTGACCCCAGACACTCCATATGATGACCATGATCTTGACTCAGTCTTCTCAATCTGACCAAGTGGTCACGTACCACAAGACATGATTTGAAGAAATAGGTAGCCAATATCCGAATAGCCAGATTGGCTACCCATAGAATGATATCAGCTCCCTCTTGACTTGCTATAATAACCATTGTAGGCCCAGGAGGCAGATGATGATCATCTTTTGAATTTGTAAAATTATCTAATCTTTTCATCCTTAATTCCGCAATCCGTTCAGATGGTGCCGGTCGGCCCAAGGAAACATTTTGAAGTAATTTTGGGTAAGCATAATTAAGCATACGAATGCAAAAGTGAATTATAGCAACAGTGGAAGTCAGAATGTACCAAAATCTGTGAATGTTGCAAAATTTTGGGGGATTCAAGTCAAAAATGTTGGGATGTGGTAAAGTACATCCCGACATCCCGGCCAGCCCACATCCCGAGAAGCTCCGCCCACATCTCGGGATGTTCATGTAAATTTAACATCCCGACATCCCGACATCTAGAAAACAGTGAAATCATCTAGAAAAAACGATTTTGAGACCCCGAAATCACAATGATTGGAGTCTATACCGCAGCATTCAAAAACTGGAACACGGACGTCCCCAAAACTCGTTTTTAATGTTTGTTGCATATATTTTCGTGTGTATAAATTTGTCATGATGAAGTTTTTCAAATCTAAATGTTTTTTTTCAAGGAAGATCATTTTGACAAATGAAATGATCCACTTTTACAGTAAAAGTGACTTTACAAAACAAATCTCCATGTAATCAATTACTACAATTACTAACACACTACCACAGTAAAAAAGGGTGCTATTTTTTGTGGCAGTAAAATATACCTGGAAAACATAATCAAATATAATGATAATGGCTATTCAGACATCGTTGAAATGTGTGACCTCTACACTAGTTTGAATGCTTCGATGACCTCCTGGGGTCACATGTATTATGTTTTCCATCTTAATATGCGTCTCTCTGATCTTTTTCAGATTTTTGTGACCAACGATATCGTGACAGCAGGTCATTTGGCAAAGTGACATCTGGAGGTCAGTCCAATGGACTTGACTTGAAGACTTCTTTTCATGAAATGATAGAATGGATCTACGACTTCCCTTTTGACTTGGTCCCGTTGAATTTGATCAGCTAAATTTTTTTAAATACTAATTGAAAAGCTGGATTTTCTTTTGGTTGCTGTGACCTGCAATGGATGGTCGTACTAAAACCCATTCACATCATTCACACTTACCAACCATTTAAGGCTGATTTAGAGTCGGAGTCAAAGTTGGAGTAAATTAAAGTGACGAAAGATTAATTAATTAATTAATTGTAATTAAATTCGAGTGATGTCACCACGGAATAAACTCCAGTTTTCTTCCAAAATAATTTTGAATTAAAACAAAATTAAATGGGTTAATATTATTGCAGCAGTAAAAATATTGGAAGTAGCAGTAAAAATATTAGAAGTAGCAGTAAAAATATTGGAAGTAGCAGTATTTTAATTGGAAGCAGCAGTAAAAATATTGGAAGTAGCAGTATTTTAATTGGAAGCAGCAGTAAAAATATTGATCGGGCAGTAAATATTAAAAATGCTACTAGGTTTGTTCCATGGAAGTGGCGAGCGAAGCGAGCCGGTTAGATGAAGGCAAAACACTTACTGCCAAAAATAAATAGCATCCTTAGAAAACTCCGGAAACACAGTCAAAATAATTACTGCCCGATCAATATTTTTACTGCTACTTCTAATATTTTTACTGCTCCTTTCAATTAAAATACCGCCGCCAAAAATACCACCCAAATTAAATTTGGATTAACTTCGAGTGAGAAAAGATCCTAGAGGAAATCAATAATATAATTCACATTCTACTTTCGTTGCAAATATTTGCTTTGTAATGCTGCACCACTTTTAGCTATTTGTATTAAACTGTGTAGATGAATATGGACTATTCCAATTTAGAGCAAGTCAAGACATTTTCTGTGAATATCGAGTTTCCACTTTTGATGAATTTGACCAGCTTAGAATTGGGAACTTTGTGCCAAATGACAAGTTTTCTTCAATAAATTTCAATATCTATAATATTTTTATGTGGACAGTCGATAGGACTTAGGAATTTGTAAAGTCCTTCTTTCATGTTTAAAGACGACTACTCGTCGTAAACTTTTCAAACTACTCAAACCAGCCATATGATTTCTTTCTAAACTGCTCAAATCTTCTGGAAATTGAATATTGTGGAACATGACATATTCTGCCCATCATTCTATACAAATCTTATTTCCATCATCCATCTTTCATCAATTAAACAAATAAACCACCATCCAGATTCTTAAGAACCCGACAATATGATGATAGGAAAATATTTGTAAACGAGAGTATCTGTAGGCTGCTACGCAGCCAATTTAATTAGTGTTTAAGATGATTTAGTGTTATTTGTGGTCAGTGTTTCGGCGTTATTTGTAGGACCTGTTATTTGTGGTTAACTTTAAAGTCATATTAATTTGACCAACATTGACTCTATGTACTTTTTTATCCTCTCAGTTGAGAGGGACAAAAGTTTTTGAACCTGCAATCCTCCTGCCTATTTGTGAACACGATATTAGTTTGTAGATTTTTGCATATTGTTCACTTTTTATATTTCATCATTTCGTCAATTAACTTCTGTTATTTGTGCTTGAAATCATAAAAGTTTCTTCTAAGATGTTTGAATTCTGCTGCGAAAGGCAATAGAAGAGGAGCAGTATTTAGTTACGCGCGATTGAAAAATTCAAATTTAATTGGAGCACTTTAAGTAGGGCCTAGAAGATCAAGGGTCAATGTTGGTCATTCTAATGTGGACTACGCTCAAGAGGACAGAATTGCCTTTACAATGACATATCATACAACTCTGTATGATGTTCTGTCTCTGATGAGATCGCGATCACAGGATTCTCTTAGAATTTTATATATATAGATATTTCTATTCCAATAATAATCAAACCAAGAAGACTCAAGTCCCTGGACAACGAAGGTTCAGTCACTTAGGCACTCAGACCTTTCCAAATCGGTCAAGATTTAATCCCCAATATAATCCTCGTGTCTATGTATAAATTTCTAAAGGGCCTTAGCCACTCCCCCATTAACCAAGAGCATTGTTCCCTACTCGCTCGAACCAAAAGTTACCCGGCTTAGGCCTATTTAATTCCAAGTCCGGCTGTCTAAACATTCATTCCATCACCTTCTTTTGTGTAAGGCGTTACTCTGCCCAACTAATTGTTAAACTTTATATTTTTAATAAATGTTTACTTCGACTCAAATACAATCCTGTATTTCCAAAGAGCAACATTCTCCTTTTAGCTAATTTTTCCTCACATTTTAAAATATCCATTTAATATTCCAATCAAAAATAATGAGAAAGGCCTTAAATCTTCCAACACTAAAATTATTGACATCCGTATCGAAAAAATGTATATGTAGTTGGATGAAATATATTACTGGTGACCTCAAAAATAGCCAAACGGGCATCAAAATTTTAGGATCGAAGTTCATCTCTTGCTCTAATCCTGTGAGTCAAGTGTGTGAAGTTGTCACGATTTGCATAACATCATTCTAATTACCAAGAAACATGTCTTAGTTTGGTGTCATGGTCCATATTTCATGGATTTTGGAGTCGTCTGTTTTTGTTAAGTATCATGACTCATTTCTGTAAAGAAATGGAACATGTGGTGAAAAAAGTGTTGTTACATTTGATAGACTAAAGAATTTTAGTCGTATGTCTTTGTCATGAATAGGGAGAGAGAACTCCCTTCAATCGTAAACATTATAAAACCATCACTTCGTGACAGTTTCAGCCGCTGAATCATATTCTGCGGACGGAAAGCAAAGCTGCAGCAATTTTAGATCCTCTGTCTGAACCGAAAGTTGGTGATTTGAAAAATCAAATAAAATCGGAAGGCAAAGGGAATATATTTTGCGTTGATGGTGTGTGATGATAGTTGTGAGATTCTGGCGAATGCCCATTGAAAAATTTAAAATATCCAATTGCCAAAATAAGAAAATGAATTTGTATGTCCAGTTCAAGGTGTGTGTCTCAAAATCTTGATGGACATCTCGATCTCAATTAGTAATATTTACGCAAGTTTGTTTAAACGTGTTACCAAAATAACAGGATGACGTTTGACTATTCCCTTTTACACACGTTTCCCCACATGAAATAAAATACTGAGAGTCGTCATTCATAAAATAAGGGAATATGATGAAATCGTGTATTTCTGCAGTATTTTATAACTTGTTAAATCACCATCCGTCTCAACTTGCAAACAAATGTCAGAAGATTGTGTCTTTATCAATTTACAATATTTCTACTGGTATCACTATTAGTATTACTACTAATCTTGAATAGAACTAAGGAGAAAATTCTGATTTTAAAATTTTGGTGTTCAACAAGAAAAATAAAGTTTAAATGGCAAAACCATAAAAGTTAATACGCATCGCTACATAAACATTGATCATTTTAGAGAGATTTTGTAAAGGATCCAAAAATGTGGTAATAGATTTGGGTCTTTAAACACAAAACAATTATGTTGTATGTAAATTGAAACCATGAAATTATACATAATTCCACAGAGTGCTGTCAGTCATATGATCTATAACTGAAACACTAATGTCTCTTGAAGTCAAATATTTTGATTAAAATAAATTAAGCATTCTCCATAAGAGTTTATAAGTACAGCTGAAAGCTCCATGACATCGACGTCATGAAACGGCTTGTGTTGGTTGACGTCATGAAACGGCTTGTGTTGGTTGACGTCAAAAGAAAATCTAATGGACAACGGACGAATTTAGTTTGGAAGTTTGGTAGACATTTTAATCCATTATCAAATGCTTTCAGGTTTCCTTAAAACATTTAAGGTGTCAAGAACTAGTCAGATTCTACGAAACAGGAATTGTTTTATGGTGAAATATACATTTGTGGTTAATGCTGGATGTAAACGTGGCTTTAGTATTGGCTAAAGAATTTGACTATTCTACAATTATTATGACCGACAGCACTCTGAGGAATTATAATGTAATGGTTTTAATTTACTTGGCCATGTCTTCATTTACAATTTATACGTCCAGGAGACAAGCGACTTTATGTAATTAATGTATACATAAGACAAATACAATTGCAAAGGCGACTATCGGATAAGACACAAGTTCTTGGCTTGCAAAAAAAAATATGTGGACGACCTTGCACCCATGATTGTACAGAAATTTACCTTTGACCTTGAGGTACATAAATTGATGATGCAGCAAAGGGTGCAAGGTCGTCCACATTGTTTAAAAACTGGATCAAAACTGTCATAAAACACCAAAATCCGACAGGCTACTCGACTTAGTTCGATTATAAACCGTCAAACTCTGTCGGAGAACCACCGATTCAATCAAATCTTTCTCAGTTGATAGCCAGTGATACTCCTAACATCTTGATAGCCGGAAATAATTTTGTGACCTCTGGCGTGACCTCCACAGGTCACTTTGCGTATTGCCCTGTTCTGCTGACCCCTTAAGTCACAAAAATCTGAAAAAAATCAGAGTGATAGACAAGAATATGACAAACAAAGTTGCCTTTTGTACTTTTCCGAAATACTTGACCCATTGACCTCCGTGGTCATTCGAAAACTTTAGTGACCTCTGGAGGTCAACGGGTCAGGGATATTGGTAAAGTACAAAAGGCAACTTTGTTTGCCATATTCTTGTCTATCACTCTGATTTTTTTCAGATTTTTATAACTTAAGGATTCAGAAGGACAGGTCAAAGCATAAAGTGACCTGTGGAGGTCACACCAGAGGTCACATAGTAGTTCACAAAATTTTTTCACCGACATTACGATGATCGGCATGGGTTTGCACGTCAGTAACTCGAATTTAAAAGAATAATGTCAGCGCAGTAGAGAATAAGACAAATAAATCCAAAAAAATCCGTGTCCAAGAGGCATAAAATACACGAGATACCCGACATCTTGGAACAACTATTTTTTGCTTTTTATAACGTCTTATATCAATTGGAAGACATCTGATGGGTTTATTTTGAAATTCGAACAGGCCAAATTTTGACTCTTGTCCGATAGGGTCCTTTTATTGTTTAAGTTCAGATAATTAATGAGATTGTGGAACCTTAATTGCAAAATGTATTTCTTCTTTCATGATAGGAAATCGATGAGCTCTTCATGTTTGACGAGAGTTTGAAGAGCTAAAATTTAGTGGAGTTAATTAAAGTGGCTGTGCCAACATTTAAAATTTATATTTCGAAAAGACACAAAATTACGTCTATGGTCGCTTATATATCAAATAGGTATTGGTTATGCTAAGTTGAGCATTGACAAATGTTCAATTTTCATTGGTTCGTGCATGCTTTAACGTAGTTTCAAGAACTGTAATTTGATGGTTTTATTTAACTTGGTGTCATCATTAATAAAAATTTATGCTTCAAACTGGCAAAACCAGAATGTGATGAGTCATTTACATATAACTTCGTATATAACTTGTTTTATAACTTCCGAGTTCTGGGTATTTCCTAATCCAAATCAATCAACCAGGACCCATTTTGACTTTAATCCACATTTGACTTCACAGTTAAAACCACCAGATATTCCCAAGTTGAAGAGCTAAAAGTCGAACATATTCTTGAACCAAAAGCTTAAGTGGACCACCAAATTTTGTGGACTCATAATTGTGTCAATAGTTAACCGTATCTAATTCAAACCTCTAACATCTAAGAGGTTCAATTACGGGCATTTGACGCTTAATTTTTAAAGTTCAAGTAGTTGGACAAGATATATCTTGTACAAAAAATATGGTATTTTTATTTATAAATAAAAATACCATATTTTTTGTATTTAAGGAAAACTAATCGACAAAGTGTCGTCCACGGTGTCAGGACTCATCAGTGTGGCATAATCGTGTTGATTTCATGAACTTGTTCGTAAGACTCTCCACGAGTCGGTTGGAAACGATTCAACCGACGAGTTGACTCGTTTGACTCAGTAGATTCGCGATATGTGCATGACGTACAAAACTTTGTTTCTCTCTCGTTTCACTCGCTCAACTCAAATTAGAGAAGAGGCGAGTCGAGTTCGTTTAACAACCGATTCATGAAGAGCTTTACTTGTTCGAACGAATGACAAATTCTAGTGTCTCTTCTTACCATTTTAATTTGAACTTCTAGTTGAAAGTACAATTACAAGATGATTAAGAGAAAGGATTTAATTTTGAATTATATCACCTTCTATTTATTGTCAACTCTCATGATTTTCCCAACAAAGTTTAATGTGTCGACTGGGAAAATCAAAATCCTTGAGAATGGACCAGCCCGATGGATATTTTGTATTTTCTTCATAAATTCGACTGTCTACACCATATGGTTGAATATCCGTTTGTTTCAATCTGTCGTCCTGGAACAGTCTATCCAATTAAATCATTTGGCATTGCACATGCCTTGTGCTGGATTCAACAGTGTCATTGTACTTTGGGCGTTCATCTTCTTTTTCAAACATCCCAAAGTGGGTGAAGCCATCTTCAACCAACTGGTCATTTGTGATGAAAGTAAGTCCATTCCCAATTACTTTATTTTTCAAGATTTTTTACTAATTCTTCACGAGTCGATTGAAATCGAGTGAACGGACGAATCGGTTGCTTGTCCCACATCACACAAGTCGTGAGACCCTTGATTTCAGCTGAAACCGAACTCATTGAGTTCAACTCAAAACACAAAAAGATCCATTAGCATAGGTTCCTTGCTGCGACTCGTTATTAACACTTTCATAAAGTCATGGAATCAAAATAATAATTCAAAATGTATTTCGATATGCAGAGAATCGGGTAAAAAGGACGAGATATTCGATTCAGGAATGGTTCATCGTCACACTTCCCTACGATACACTTGTTTGTACAACTCTCCTAATGCCCAGTCTTTATTTGTACGACCCAACCTCCCTTCAACTCATCCCTTCGGTTCTACCTCAGTCATTCCAAACTGATAAATGGATATTAATTTTCATGGTTTACGAGACTTTTACCTTTTTCCACATTTGTTGTTTCACATACTATGGACTCTATACGATGATCTCCTTCATAGAATATTCTAGTGAAACTCTGGCTTCAACTTTTCAGTTACTCAAGTAAAGATCATCTGATATTTTAATGACGTATTACAAACCAAGCTCAAATCATAATAACGGGACTAATTGTCATTCCATATTTTGATGTCGACTTTGTCTAGATCTGGGACATTTCCCTTGACCTGGATCATGAGACAATGTTGCAATGCAAGACAATTGGAACTTGAATTAAAACTATTCAATTTAGTTTTCTCCTATCCCATCTTCATGTTTAAACTGAATATCATCATGAACGCAGCATCTTACATCTTCTTTAGCGTTTTCCTCTTTCATGATCACAAACTTCTCTCATTGATCTGTATTTTGTGTTGCTTGCAATGTATCTGCTTATTTGTTACTATGTTCGACAAGGCTTTTCGATTACCAGATCTGATGGAACACCTCAAATTGGAGTTGTTGGTTGTGTCCCAGAATATACAAGTGAAACATTATCGGGATTACATCAAGAGATGGATCACTTCCGTAGCTGATGTGGCAATCAAAGTGGGTGACTTCCACACTCTCGAGAGGACATCCACACCCGTCTTCGTCGACTTCATCACAACACAAGCCGCAAGCCTCCTCATCACATTTCATCATTGAGTCTCGAAGAAAATAGGATCAATTCTACAATTAGAAATTTTTTATTTGTTTGAAGAAAGTCCTTAGTAGCCATTTCCAACCAGGCGACGACGTAATCCCGTCGAAATCCGGTCGATCAGCAACCGACTGGATTTCGACCAACATCCGACTAAAATCCGTCGTAGTTTCTGGTCTAAATCTGGTCGGATCTGATCCGACGACATCTAACTAAATACTTTTGATTGATTCGCATATCCAACATACTGTTATTACGTTGAATGATTACCTGAAAGGACATTTGCTTAATTAATTAGCTTTATAGTCAAGAAGGCAACAGCTTTTAGGCCGGTATTTTGCCTGGACTCGTCTATTGGAGAATTCTATTAGACCTTGTAAACAGGGACCTAATACTGTACTGCACTAGAAAGTGATGCACTGTACTAGGATTACGGCTCAAATTATTGGATTAGAACTCAGGCCCAATTTTTATTAATTACAAGCAATATCGATCTAACCAATTTGGTTTGGTAGACACGTAAAGAAAATATGTCGACTTGTTTCTCATCGGAGAAGACAATATTCTCAACATTTTTTTGAGCGTACGTCCTCAACAGGGCTTGGCATCTTGTCAGCCACTTAAGCTTCTGAGCAGAATTTACGAAATGGCATTTGTATTTTTTGAACGATTTTACCTTCAGATCATCTTTCAGACACTTTCGGATGGTTTTGGGTGAAGTGGAAAGTTGCTGGGCGAGGTTGTTTCCGGTCCGGCATGGATTTGGTTTAACTTGGAAGGGAATTAATAGAAGGAAGGAGCTCAAGTGAAGGAGAAGGAGGAAATACATTTTGGTTTTGGAAGCCATATCTGATCGAGATGGGAATAGTCGCTTCATGCCAGAATTTGGTTTATTTGTATTTGTTGAGCAGGTTCTTCATAATTTTCAAACCAACTGTACAGAAGACATTTAAATATTTGAAAAAAACTAAAATTTTAAGAATTTTTCTTTTGATTTGAACTTTTTCCTTGTACGGGAATACACAATTTGATTTTATGAAAAACTTCATGTGGATCTCTTGATTCAGCAAAAAAAATTCGATAAGTCAAGTCGATGGAGTTGTTAGAATTTGGAATTGAAATGAAAGTTCGGAACTGGAACTAAAAATGTAATCAAGTCAGTCAACTAAAAACCTGTTTAATTGTGTAGCAAACAGCACAATAATTATTCGTAATCATTGATCGTAATTCACTTGAATTCAGTTGAGAGGTATTAAAATATTTAAGGAACAACAAACAATTTTTACCATTTACCTTGAAAGAAAATGAAACTGAAAATATTGAGGGTTAATTCAATATTATTTTAACTCAAGTTTATGGAAGACCCAATAGGTTTTATATTTAGAGTCACTTTTCGGTAGCTTAAATGTGCAAACTTGCCGCCAAATATTCGCTTTCACTTCTTCCAATGTCATGTACGAAGTGACAGGTTTAAATTAGTTCAAAAAGGCCTTAAATGTTGCAATGACCCTTTAGCTACCGGAGCGAAATAACTTGTAATGACTTTATACCAACAAAAATTTAACAAGTTTGTTGAGGACAGAGTTAAAACCCTTGTCAATTATTTTGTTGATTCATATCTATTCATATGTTTAAAACATTTAAACTACTTAATGGCACTGGATTCCACATTAATGTTAATCACACAAAATGATTAAGTCTATTAACCTCATTTGAATTTTGTAGACTATCAAATACTTGATTTAACTTTGTCAGTTGTTACAAGAAAACCAAATTATTCAAGAGAGAGAGAAAACAAGAACAATTTTATTTGTCACTGATTCATATTTAGCCAAGTACGACTAAGTAAAATGCACACAAATTTTTATGAATACAGTTCATCTAAAAGTTGTTCAATTTTGATTTGGTTTGTTGTTGTAAATATGGTTATTGTATATAAATGTATTAAGTATTTACTACATGTAGAACCAATTAAAATAAGGGATTGCGGGGCAAAAACAGCCACTAGATACAAACTCGTATATACAAAAAACGTTTTAATATTTTCTCAATGACGGTTACACAAATCGAAAGTCCAGCATTTTCCCAACAATTTGGCTATTTCAACTTTCATTCAAAGTCAAAAGGTTCATTTTAATTGATTTTTAAAAAAGGGTATCGAAAAAGGGGTATACGGGGAAAAAACAGCCATTATGTATATTATGTAATCTGCGAGAAAGCTTTTTGCGGTACTTGATATTTGAATCCAAGGATATTTACATGTAAGGGAGCACGAGGGAAAAACAGCCACTTACAACTTAAGCTTCTATACGAAAACGTCTGACTACATTCGATACGATAGTCAGATAAATGGAAAGTCCATCATTTTCCCCAAACTTTAGCTATTTCAACTTTCATTAAAAGTCAAAACGTTGGATTTAATTGATTTTCCAAATATGGTCTAAAAACGGCCTATACGGGGTAAAACAGCCACTTCAACAAAATCTCTAAATATCTTTTGACACTGTGGAATCTCAAGTCCCACAATTTTTTGTGATCAAGTCGACGTCTTGTGGACCAGCGTTGGCGACCAGGAATTCCCGAAACTGGCATTCCTGGACATTCCCGGGAATGCCCGGACAATGTTCAACAGTAAGGCAGGCACGGGCATTTGAAAATTTTTTAGGATTGGGGCAGTGAAATTCTTTATTTATTCTAATGTTATGGCACAAAGGTTTATAAGTAGGATGCATCGTTTATGAC
>JAQHQX010000100.1:0-19673 GCA_034694425.1 Arrhopalites sp. Gr-Col-00791
TTGCTCCGGATGACTTGATTGACTTAAACACCACTAGATCAGCATTGAGAGGCTGGACTCTATTGCTCCGGATGACTTGATTGACTTAAACACCACTAGATCAGCATTGAGAGGCTGGACTCTATTGCTCCGGATGACTCGATTGACTTAAACACTAGATCAGCATTGAGACATATGACTTCACACCAGAATAGATCACTTATACATTAGATCGCCTACGTACTAGATCAGATATACACTAGATCAGCAGTATTGACGCTGGACTTCCTTTCTGCGGATGACTTCTCCCATTTGACTTGAGCTTATACTAGACTTGACTTCTGCGGATGAATCTACAGGTGAGCTTCTACTACTCGATTCGTTTCATGATTCAGCGTGTGAATCGAGTCTTCCAATCAGCATGTCCAATTCAAAGGATGAGAGTTGTTCTTCAGATTCAATTTGTTCTTTGAGATTTCGCACTTTTACTCGAAAACTGGCTCTTTGACTGGATAGTTTGTTTAGTTGTTGATTTCCTTTTGCCATTTTGATTATCAGATTATTCTCTATCCTCAATCACAATTTCATTTGACAAGATTGCTTCTACAACAAAGTTTGATCGGCTGTTTTTGTCCTACTTGTGTACTTGTCCTGAGAGTGCGACCCAATTGGTTATCTGTATGTACTTTTATGTATCTAACCTGAATGAGGAGAATAATTACTTCTCTGGTTTTCCGCTCTTTAAAATAGTTCAAAGCAGAAATAAATCCGCTTCGACGGACCAAATATTTAGGGCCAAAGAAATAATTATTAGGACGGTGTTGGCGGATGAATTTATAAACACAACTTTTACTTTATTTCTATGTTAGAATTGGTTATCATTGCAATTATTGTAAAACACGTCTGTTCTCTTGCATTTCTTGACTTATACTGACTCTGACTTAACATGAGGACATACAGGAATCTTTTGATTTTCTTATTTACATTCTACGGATGATTATAACTTTAGGATTAATCTCTATGACTACATTTAGTTTCCAACAATCTGATAAGCAAATATAAATGAGGGGTCCTTGGACACTTCCTATACCACACATTTTGCAACCCCTCCTTTGCATCATTCATTATTTATCAAATCAATCTCCTACCTGATTGTACTTTGCTCACTGCATCCTCATAATAATTTAACATCATGAGGTGGAATAGGTTTTAATACGACCCGAGTCTTTCAAATTTTATGTCTGTATTATACAGACTGTATATATATTGTGCTGATTCCTCATAAAAAGAAAATAGTCGGTGAAGGAGACTTGCATCACTTGATCCTCAATGAATGGAGCGTAGTTATTATGCGTAATAATAAAAAAATTTAATTCATACCAAAAACGACAGTACCAATCAGATGTACCTAAAAGCGTCCGAAATTTATTCTTTATTCAAATTCTCAAAATTGTTCCCACAAGTTGAAAATTGATTGGAAACTCGAAACTCGAAAAGTTTTGAATGGTTGATTGCTGCTGGGAACTACTTGATGTTGTCTAATGTAAAATCGTTGGTTGAGTAGAAAAAGATGTAGAAAAATTCAAGGATTTGATCAATTGGATGGTTTTATCGAGGGTGTTTTTGGAAGACTCCCCACTAATCCAATTTCAACAAATCCATCACCATCACTGAAAAGGGGATTTTCCTGCAAAGTCATCAAGTTTCTTTATTTGACGAAACCTTTTTTCGAATGATGAGTGGGATTTCATATTCAACTCGACTCAACTTGTGAGTAAAATAAATTGTAGTGAATGTAGTCAAGTACCATCCAAAAGCTCCTTGATCGCAACAAAACTTCAGTCTAAGATGATTCAAATATGATTTATTAATATTTAAAAATCTCTTCAACCTCTCCGTTCTCTTCTAGAAGGGAAAAAAAAGCTTGGCAAGTCTATTAAATGAATTACAGTTAAAAGTAGATGAGTCACGTCAAAATTGCTGAGACCGTTTCAAAGCCTATCTGGTTGACCCTTAAATTTCAATTCCCCGGGACATTCAAATTTAAGGGCGGTCTTGAAAAGTATCCTGAGAAAATCAATATTTTTATTTTTGATTTGATGACACTCATGAAATAAAAAAGCTTTTTACTTCGTTGTGCAAGGAAATTATAATGGAATAAATGGAATATCGTCACGATTTATCCTTCTAAACCTTGGAAATAGGTCACGACATTTGACCCTAAATTTTTCCACCCTACGAAGTTGATATGTCAATCGGAGTTATTTGTAGGCGAGTGGAACAACTTGATGGCCTTATTTCAGACTATGAATAAAAATCATCAGGCACAAACTTAGATATTTAAAAATTAAACATGTCCACGAATCAATTTATTTAAACAATTTATTGGAATTGAATTGAAAATATTGAGGATATTGGGTGTTATTTATTGACTCCCCTAGAATTACTTTTTTTGCCCCTATTTTTGATCTATCCAATTAAATGAATCCACAAAGCCCAGATCTTAACCCAGTTGAACATTTCTGCAATGTTATCAAAAAAATTGTCAAAACAGAAGATTTTAAGCGAAAAACAGTTGAAAATTGAAATAATGAATGTGCGGGACAATATTGGTGGGCTCCGGAGTCCAAAATGATCACTTGAATTTTCCTTTACAAAAGTCCCTGAAAGCTGCAGATGATATTAAGGAAACAAAACATGAATCTACTTATTTGCATACATTGTGGCTGATGTGCTCATTAAAATGTTGAGTAATGACTCATTACTAATGAGTAAGAGATGGTTACTAAGAATCCTGTTGTAAGATGTTATGTCAAGTTATGTCGTCAAAAATAAGAGAAATAAGAATATTCAATATGAGGGTGATTGTATTAAAAATTAACAATTCATAATAAAAGAAACACGATTTTGAACGAAACAAGACAAATGGAACAAGTTCGTGCAGGACCAGAGCGACCAGACCACCCTTACGAAAATTCTGATACGTTATTTATGCAGAGCTCCTGTACCTTTTCTCACATTTTTTCATATAAATGGCTTGGAGGCGGCGCGTTATCAACACAACTTTCGTGACTGTTTTGATGAACATGCTTTTGGAAAATACAGCTTAAATGGTTCGAGAAAGTTTTGTAATGGGAGTCAACAATTTCATAGTCAATTCTTCAAGTAATCCACTTTTGTCGAAGCATCGAATAACATTAAGACGATCAAAATGAATTGATTCCACCTTCAGAGAACAACTCATGTTTAACCAACTCTTGCTACGAAAACAACTAAAGGGTATCCAGTTTGTTTAATCTAAGTCTTATTTAGCAAACCCACAATTGTACAATCTCTTGGATTTCTGGAAACATCTTGATCAAACTGTTAGTCCATTGTTTTCTTGATCGCAAAGTACAGTAGGGACTCATTTATAAGCAATAAGATTCTTAGCATTGTATTTACTCATTTATAAATGAGTTCCTACTGTATCACATTTGCTTACTCATTTGAGGAGGTCAGAACCAAAAGTCGATAACTGCATAATGCTCAGTTTACAGGAATCAACTTTTTCTATTTAAAGGTTTAAAGATGAATTTTGAATTTGTTTGAAAAGACAAATAGTTGTCTAAAATCAGAGTACATATTCTGTGAAAAGTACAAAAATCCCTGTTTCGTATTTTTCTCAAATTTTGAAACTTAAAATTGAAGTTGTCGGATTTTGGAAAGAACATTTTTCACCCAATCAAATTGATGCAGAGTTGGGGCAAGGTACAACTTAGAATTAGCGAACTCAAGTGATGTTTCCTAACTCGAGTCTTATTTCGCAGAAAAACTCACAGAGGACATCATAGAAAAATTCTCTCTTTCGAATGGAAAGAGCATTTTTTTGAATTTCCACGGAGAGAATTCTATTGGCTCTTGCAGTTGTCGGGTTTTGGTTCTGACCTCCTCATTTATTCATTGCTTACGACCTATGTTGGCATTAACATAAGGCTGTTCGCGAAGCTAATATCGTAGTATTAAAGTGTATGGTTGGAATGTGTAAAGAGGGCTCGACCCCCGGGAGAAATGCATAAACTCGTTTTTTGTTGTCAGTGGAATGGGGTATCCCTAAAATCCAGTTGTCTTTGACTGAATCATTCCTCATTATTCGTCACTGTTCGTCCGGTAGTTACATTATGCACTAACCACTTACCCCACCCACTAACCACTTACCCTCAAACTTCATGTAGTGAGTAAGTGGTTAGTAGTTAATGAGTTGTAATTAGGGTTCGAGTATTGTTCACTTTGAGTATCGTTCAGGCCACCGGATAGTACTGGACTTTACTGGATTTTGGATAATACTGGACGTTATTGGCAGTCACTCAATTTCCATATCTGAAAGTTTTATACCAGATTTAATTCCTATTTGAGCACTAGAAGATCATTCTGTACATCACCTAATACAATTTCAAAAATTATTCTGGTCACTCTAACAGCCTCTAGCACAACAATATGACATATTACATTGGACACGCTGCTTAAAAAGAAAGATGATTGCACAAGAAAAATTAGAGTAAAATCTTTAGAAAATGATAATTTCAGCTTTTTATTTCATGACAATTATGAAATAAGAAAGCCTTTGAGCAAGCATATCATAGTGCCAAAATTGAGTATCACAATGAATGTATGAATGGTCCTTCTACACCTTGGAATTTGGTCATGACATTTGACCCCAAATTGCTCGACCCAACGAGGTTGGCGTGACAATCTGAGTTATGTCGAGGCTAGTGTGACTAACGGATGACGTTTCCTGAGAATATGATTGAAAATCACCAGGTAAAACCTGAGATATTTAAGACATACCTTTCTTCAGATTACCTTTTTTTATCACCAATCACCAATAGAGTTGAATAATTTAATGGGCGTCATTTTTTTCCTCTTTTTAATCAAAACTCCGATTAAAAAATTAAAACCCTGTTTCTGACCTAACCTGAGTGGTGAATGGGTGCTCGGTGGATGAAATATAGGTAGGTTTGTTTGATTGTAGGGCGAGCGAAGCGAGCCCAGTTAAAGAATATCAAAGACACTGTCTGCTCGCTCCATCCGAAGGACGAAATGTGTGCAAAGAGGACTGTTACTCAAAAAAATTGAAAACTGTCGCTTAAAAAGATGAATAATTTCTGTCGCTCAAAAAAATTAATTCTGTCGCGTGAAATCCTAAATTTGTCGCCGAAAAAACTGTCGTTCAAGACAAATTATAAACTGTCACTCCATTTCCTAATTCTGTCGCTCAGGAAAATTATGACCCGATAAAGATATTCATGCACTTATCCGATAGGGTCCTTTAACAAAACTTACACAATAAAGGTGGTCACATTTCAGGAACCGCAAAGATTTTCAGCAATTTCATCCGAACTGCAGAATAGCCCGCACTAGAGTTGATTACAAATTCCAACCGGACATACTTTAGCAAAATTGTCAGTATAACTTGATTTTCTTGACTGGACTTGTTATTAGTAGGTGGCGGGGATCATTGTCAACGTTGAGTGAAGACAAAAAAGTGTGCAATCTCACAATCATTTGGCTAGTTTATCAAAAACATTTTCAAGTTTTACCGCCATCGTAAAGGAGATATTTCAACAACTAAAAATGGCAAGTTTCTGTGGGATCCAGATGTTGATACTTCAACTCACTTTGGTCACAGCTTCTGGGATGTTGCTGTCAAGATCGATGGAGGACAATCACATCGTAAACCTTGATCACGTAATTGGTACTTCGAACGATTGTTTTTATTTAATTGGCTACCTCAAAGAACAAACAAATATGACCACAAATCCCTTGAATGGTCGCCCATTTGGAACAACACAACCCATAATTCTAAATCAATTCCACTACTCTCAACAAGATCTGAACAGCAAACCAACCAAGTTACCCCGACTATTCGAAGAAACTAATCCCCTTCCCACAATTCCAATGCAGATCAAGCATTCAAAATGTAACATCGCGGTCCTCTTTTCAGCTGAAAAATATTCTACTGGAGAATGGAAATGCCAAGTCAATGACGAAATTTGTTCTTTGTATAATAGCATACCTATGAGGGCATCTCTGGCCTTACTAATACAACTGCCGGATATTGAACCTCGAGAATCTGATCGCTTTAACGCCGCGAAATACATTCAAGCTATTCTACGTGCACCCTCAATATTTATATCCTACAAATACAACCAGAACCCCCTTCGTGGAAACGGATTTCTTGGTCCGGACTGGAAATACCTGGATAATGATTCTGATGCTTCCCGGAAAATATCAAACGACAACTCTGAATCTCCACCTCCACGGCTTGAATTTGCATGCTACGGCTACAAATATGATCCTTTTGAGATGTCATCACACAAAATCATAATGACCTGCGTCCCGGCAATTGAAGTTGAAAGCTTCACTTCATCTTCGTCTTCATCCAAAACTCCATCGGATTGCTTGGGGAAAATGAGGGAATACTACAGCGACATGTATGAAAACGGATTGCGGGTTCACTGGGGATTTGACTGGGAAAACAGAGACTTTTTGAAATTTTACGATGTCGCACAGAAGAATTTGGATGTTCAGTTGGGCTTACGCTCACCAGTTGGGGGCAAAAAAGCCCCTTTGGATTTGGAATTGTCGGTGGCAGCTTTTATTCTTTCAAGTGTCAATAGAACACTCGTTTACACAAATAAATTGGCAAAACTAAGCATAATACGATGGCCTGAATCGGATCTCAAAAGGAAAAAATACTTGTTAAACAAGTATGACCACTTGATGGTCGGAATGAATTACTTTTTGAAATTCATTACGGCAGATTCTGTAGCCGAGAGTAATTGGTCTGCTGTCACTCTCGTTAGTCCGTTTCAGCTTTGGGTGTGGATTTCGATGGTCATCGTTGCTGAGGTCACTGTACTTCTGTTTTGCATGTTGTTGTTTCCAGAGTTTTATTTGCATGACGGTGGACATGGGAAAATCCTCTTGTTTCTGAAAGGAGTCGCTTGGTTCTGGAGCACAACTTTTGATGGATTCTATTGGGTGTTGACTATCCTCATGGAGAAACCCAGTGAGGATTCTGGATCACACAAAATTTTGTCAAGAGTCCGACGTCCAATGTTTGGGATTTGGCTCTTCATGGGATTGGTTCTCACAAATGCTTACAGGGGGCTTATGAAATCCAACTACGTAGTTCCTTTTCCCTCAATGACGAATTGGACCCATCTAGCGCAATTCAACATTCCCAATGACGAATTCACTGTCCATTTCGGTACTGAAAAGTATTTCAAGAATAACGGTGATGTAAGCATATTAAAATACGGGATGCTCGATGCTTTAAGCCTACCGGCTAGGCGTATGTACGTGCATGAATACTGTCATATATTTCCCTGGAATCCAATGTGTATAATCGCGCGTAATGATTTGTCTCTTTGTGAGAATTGGGCGCGCAATTATAATGCAGAACGTTTTGACCTTTCATTTGAACAATTGAAATTGAATCAGATTGAATCATGTGCAAGGGTCAACCGATGGTACTTGATGTTTAATCGTAGCCAGACAATCAGGATCCAGGATTTGAGGGAATCGTCAAGTAGATTCATCGGGACTGTCATGACACAACCAAAACATTTTCTTTTGGTTTTGGAAAAGGATTTCGAAATGTTTTGGAATCGATTCAAAATTGCCATGAGCACAAATCCCACACTCAAGTTTGGTCACAACCGACATATCAATGACGGAACCCTAGCTCGACCTGACTATTACCTTGTCTCGAAGCGCGACTCTCCTCCATCGTCCTTGATTGAAGGTTGGGCCGATATGCGACGTGTGTTGAAGAGATTCGTCAGTTTGCTGACATCAGGGATTTACAGGCATTGGGAGAAATGGCATCACATTTCGTTCACGCAGAGGGAACAGAAGATGTTGGATAATTCGACGCGGATTGACGAAGGGGTCCAGGATTATGTACCTTTGGGGTTTCCTGGGTCCGATATTCACATCATTTTTAGTTGGTTTGCACTGGCGGCATTATTTTCGATTGCCATTTTATTTTTGGAATTTGTTTGCCAATTGTCACATCTCTGGCTTCAATTCAAGAGGTACCGGTTGATTCGACTTGCAATTAAGTTGGTGGGAATATTCGCGGAACAATGTCTGATTCATGCAAAATCTTATTGTGGGCATCCTGAAAAACGGAACATAAAAGTTGATATTCGCATTGACTGAATTTTTAAATTCACAAAAAATTAAAAAACAAAATTTCGTAGTTGCGTCATCTGTTTTTAAATAATTTTCGCAAACCTCGAACTGAAACTAAAAGTTCTTTGTCGCAGAATAGTCGATTTGAACTACATCTTAATTACACTTACTACCTGTCACCCCTGATACATTCTACCTCAACCGCTCAGCTAAAGCTGATGAGATCGAACATATCATTGCACCAGTATCTACCAATGCATATACAATTGTAAAATGACTCAACAGAGTCAACAGGTGTCTTGACGCAGTTGTTAGTGCAAAATGTCACTACCGATTCGATGGCGTCTGCGCCCATATCAGAGGAAAATGATAAAGTCTCTTCCTCCATTGAAATTTCAGTTCGGTCGCGTTACTACATGGACCTGGTTTTTATTTATCTTGAGCGATTTGTCATTTTTTATGCGATTACCTATTTCTCATGAGCTGCCAAAATAGTAGCCAATTCTAATCAAAGAAAACGGGTGAAAATTGTGTCCATACAAACGACCTAAACAGCCAGTTAAAGTCAATAAGTACTTTATGGGCAAACTAGATTTCAACATTTGTTGCTTTAAACATTGTCCCGATATACCAAGTTGGTACTACCAACTTATTTCTTCTTGATTTTCATGTCAGATGAACGGGATATTATTTGGACTGTCATTCAATTGTAGTCAATGTCGGGGTACTGGAGCATCATTATTTTCTAATGCAAATTCAATTACGATGGTACTTTTTCAAAATAGAAATTCAAATATGTTCATTTAGGATGCAGTAGCGGTTTTCAGTGCTATATTTTTATTTGAGATTCAAACTAATAATTATGTCCAGCTGATAGATTTTTATAGGGTATAAGATGATAGATGTGGTATTGAATTAGGAATTAGGAATATCCCAAGTAAAAGTATTCGGATGTGAAAAATTTTCATTTACAAAATCAACAGATCATCAATGACGAGAAAAGTAAAAACATAGCAAAAATATTTGAATTACAAAATTAATAATTCACAAGAAGAAACTCGAGTTGGAACGAAACAAGTGAAATTGACTTGATTCTTGCAGTACCAAAGTCTTCTGTAGGAAATTTCTTGTACTTATTTGTGCTGAGCTGCTACCGTTTTTCACGAACCGCAATACAAACAACTTGGAAGAGGACGATTTTAAAAACAATTTCACATTTTATTGCTCAATCGATCCATATTTTCGAAAACAACTGATGTAAACCTTTGAAACTAGCGTATGGGAAAGAAAACTCCAATTTAGCACAACTACACTCGCACAACCATTCTTTTATTCTTCTTTAAAAACAAGTCCAAACCACTAAAATCAATCCTTGTTTTGGTCACAGGAATTGGTGTTTTATCTGCTCGTGTCCTATAACTACGATACAACTTGCATTTGCCAACAAAATTTTGAAATTGTTAGAAAATTAAAAATTTTGATATAGTCAAACAGGGCAATAGAATTGGGCTATTGAGTAATGGAATTAGGACATTGGGCAACAGTTTTGTTTTGTCCAGTGGGGAATTTCGGGTAATTGAATTGGGAATTTTAGTCAGTGGATTTAGAAATTTGGGCATTCAACTTAGGATTTCTGGGTAATAGAGTTTTGTCTTTTTGGGAAACAGGATTTAGTTTTTTTGCCAATTGGCATTAATTTTCAGTTCGAAGTTAAATTTCTATGGGCAACTGTGATCGGATTTGGCTCTTAATTTTTGTGGCAAAAAACAAGATTTGGTATTTGGGAAACAATTTTTAATATTTTTAAAATGAAAGTGGTAAGCAAGTTGTAAGTGTTATTGGGCATACCCTCGCTCGCTACTTTAATCAACTTTTGTAAATTGATTATGTTAGGTTAATCTGTAGTTCTATGGCTGGGTAGGCCATTGTAAGGAGCCGTTGATTACTTCGACGTTAGAAGTGTTCGTTCACAAACAAGCAGGTTCATTTACCAGCTATACTTCTTATTTAAATTCAAAGTTCACATGACTCCTCGGTTCGATTACAGAAAAGTAAAGGACTGGGAGGGATGACAAAATTTAAATCTGAGGAAAGATTTCTTTGATTTAAGTAATGAGCGAAATGTTGGACGTTAGAGAACTTCCGGAAACACTTACTGCTCCCTTACCTAAAATGCCTAACCCAGTTGCCTGAAAATGCCATTGTCCAAAGATTAGCGTTATCTAAGTGCACACATAAAAATAAATTTTCACTCATACCAGACATTTATAGAAAATTACCTACAAAAATAACAAATTACAAAAAATATAAATCGCGAAACTAATTAACTAATCATGAGATTTGGTTGTCTTCACTAGTGGGCAAAGCGAACCTCGTTAGAGACTTTCTAAAACAGTTACTTCTAGCGATTAATGCCATTTTAATTCGTTTTTAGGGTTAACATTTTGTTATTTGTATCTTTTATGTGTGCTTATGATAATTCGATGTGTGAATGTCTATTGGCAATTTATTTACGACACCCACAGAATTACGAATTTCATCCACAGTTTTAGTATTTCGACCCATAGATTTGATGGCCCACAAAATTGGGATTTCGACCTACAGAATTTGGATTCCTACCCACAAAAATTAATGTTTCAATTTTCTTTTTTCTTTTCTCAAATAGAAGGAGGAACAAAAATTTTTAGAACTCCAATCCGCCTGTCCAATTATTTGTAAACATCAGAGATATTAGTTTGTCAACGTATCTTAATCACTTTTGTTAAGAATTTTGTATAGAAAAAGGGTCATCACAACAGGTCATTTGGCAAGGTGACCTCTGGAGGTGGAGCACATTGCCACAAAATTGTATTAGAATTTGATAACTGTACCAGCTTTCTGTTGATACTGAAAGCATCCCTTAACAAACTTGACTATTCGCCTAACCAATTAACCAATGAATTTTTGCCACTGGTAAATCTTACTACAATGCGCACAAAAACGTTTCACGATTTCCATCTTCGTGAAAATGAATGCATTTTTGTGCTCAATGAAACTACAAAGGAGGGATTGGAGGATGCTTGCTATCATCATAGTCTTCAGTTCTATTTAAACAATCGAAATTGAATCAGGTGGAATCATGTGCAAGGTTTAATCGATGGTACTTGCTGTTTAGTCGTAGCCAGAAAATCAGCATCCAGGATTTGAGAGAATCATCAAATAGATTCATCGAAACTGTCATGACACAGCCAAAACAATTACTTTTGGTTTCGGAAATGGATTTCGAAATGTTTTGGAACAGATTCAAAATTGCCATGAGGACAAATGCCACACTCAAGTTTGGTCACAATCGGCATATCGATGACAGATACCAAGCTCCACCTGAATATTACCTTTTCGAGAAATGTGCCGCTCCTCCATCGTCGTTGATTGAAGGTTGGGCCGATATGCGACGCGTGTTGAAAAGATTGACCATTTTGCTGACATCAGGGATCTACAGGCATTGGGAGAAATGGCATCACATTTCGTTCACGGAGTTGGAACAAGACACATTGGACAATTCGACGAGGATTGACGAAGGCGTGAAGGATTTTGTACCTTTGGGTTTCCCTGAGTCCGATATTCACATCATTTTTAATGGGTTTGCACTGGCGACATTATTTTTGTTTGCGATTTTACTAGTCGAATTGATTGGCCGACTCCCGTTGCTCTGGTTTTCGTTTAAAAGATACTGATTGATTCGACTTGCAATGGCAAGGCCCTTGCCGCAAGAATCAGGTGGAATCATGTGCAAGGTTTAATCGATGGTACTTGCTGTTTAGTCGTAGCCAGAAAATCAGGATCCAGGATTTGAGGGAATCGTCAAATGGATTCATCGGGACTGTCATGACAAAACCGAAACAATTACTTTTGGTTTTAGAAAAGGATTTTGAAATGTTTTGGAACAGATTCAAAATTGCCATGAAGCAAATCCCAAACTCAAGTTTGGTCATAATCGACATATCGATGACAGATACCAATCTCCACCTGAGTATTACCTCTTTGAAAAGACCGGGTCCCCTCCATCAACCTTGATTGAAGGCTGGACCGATATGGGACACCTCGTAATGAAGAGATTGACCGTTTTGCTGACATCAGGGATTTACAGACATTGGGAGAAATGGCATCACATTTCGTTTGCACAGAAGGAACAGAACACATTGGACAATTCGACGAGAATTGACGAAGGGGTCAAGAATTTTGTACCTTTGGGGTTTCCTGGGTCCGATATTCACATCATTTTTAATGGTTTCACACTGGCAATATTACTTTCGATTGCGATTTTACTAGTGGAATTGGCTTGCCGATTTCCATGGCTCTGGTTTCTGTTCAAAATGTGCTGGCTGATTCGGCGTTTAATGAGACTGGTCAGGACATTCGAGGCATTATGCGTCTGCATAATGAAAAATCTGGTTATGAAACTTAAAGGGAAAATGGGAAGCCTAAAATCCCCACCCACTAAGAACTTAGCATAAAAGTTGATATTCGAATTGACTGAATATTAAATTCACGAAAAGCTGACAACCAAAATTCGTAGTTGGATAATCTGTTTTTAAAAAAGCTTCACAAACCTCAAGCTGAAATTGGAATTTTCTTCCTAGGAAAAAACTCGATTTTAGCTACATACATCTTAGTGATTTACACTTTCTTAATGTCGCCCCTGATATATTTTGCATCAACCGCTCAGTTTAAGCTGGGGAGACCTAACATATCGTCGTGTCAGTATCTACAAATTCATATATGACGTCGTCATAGTCAATAAATTTGACTTTTGGTAAAATATTCAAAATACTCCAAGGCATTTATTTTGGTCGCCATCTCCCTCCCTTGAACTTCATCAACCAATTCACCTTGACATGAGAATTTGTCTTGTTTTGTAACAATAGAATTTTGCCTCATATCCACCGTGGATATGAGGCAAAATTCTATGGCTACAAATTATAATGACATGACTGTTTGTGTAAGAACGTCGTGGAATGTCATCAAATTCATTAGTCTGAGGAATATCTACAATATTCAATTCCACCTGCGTAAAACCCAAGTCAAATTTACAATTATTAGAGGGGAGAATTTTATTTTCAAAAATTGTAAACATTTAAAAAAAATTCGAACTTTATTTGAATCTCTCACCATTTGTCCATTCACATGGACATTTTGAACCAAATTTCCTCCAGTGATGGCCAAATTGACTGGGGGAAATTGGCGTCCTGTACAGACCATCAGAAGGGATGTTTTGCCACGAAAACCTTCCCCAACAATTGCCACTTTCCTCCTAATTGACCTCTCAAAATGAGAGGTCAATTAGGAAGAAAGTGGCAATTGTTACCTTTTCTACTGAACTGATCATCATTCAAACTTTGAATTTGACTGTTTGCTGCAAGTTGGGCAAACCGCGAATTAACTCCTGGACTTGTAACTTGTAGTAACTCGATCAACTCTCAGATGACAGATTCTTCTTTGTATGAGAATTGTCAAGTCGAAGCATGAAGACGAGAATGACGATGAACCTTAGACTTTCTCAACGAATGGAAAATTGAAGCCTGAAAAATATGAATGGAAAGTTTTTCTTGTCAAGAAGGGTTTGCTTGACTCAAGTGGCGAGCGAAACGAGCTCGTAGAGATCTGAGAAAGCACCGTCGTTTTTGAGTGGTTTATCATCTATTGGGTGGTCTCTATTTATCTTGAGCGATTTGTCATTTTGTTAATGCGATTACCTATTTCTCATGAGCTGCCAAAATAGTAGCTACTTCTAATTAAAGGAAACGCATGAAAATGGTGTACACATAAACGAACCTAAACAGACAGTTTAAGTCAAAAAGGGGTCTCACTAAAACAAATACCCGCACAATACCCACCATACCCAAGCCAAAATGGTGGGTATTGTCTGGGTATGGTGGGTATTGTGTGGGTATTGGTTTTAGTGAGACCCGAATTTTCTTCGTCGGATAAAACTCGATTTTAACATCTTCATTACACTTTCTAACCCTCGCCCTTGATACATTCAGCCTCAACCGGTCAGTTAAAGCGACTCAAAATAAAGTAAGTGTAATAATTAAGTGACTCAAGATATCGTTGAGTCAGTATCAACCAATGCATATATGACATCTTCATAGTCATTAAACCTTACTGCTTGTAAAATTTCCTTGGGTTTACCCTTTGTTGAAATTTGTTGATGGGTATACGTATCCAATTTGGAGTCAGTAATATTCAGCTTATATGGAATACAAAAGATGATTATTGTAAATCTTTATTTATTGACACTTTAATTATTAGGCTTACTTTTCCACTGCAGTTGTGACATGTATTTTATCCAAAAAACCCATATTACCCATTTGGGTATCAAAAATTAAAAAATCCAGGGTTTTTGCCATGCTTGGCTCAAATTCGAAATCAAAATGGACACTTCTTCAAATTCAAGATGCTTTGTTGGATATTCCATGGAGAATCATTTGCCCCAGCGATATTCCTTCACCCCCGTGACCATTGTACACTTCTCAAAATGTCACTGATTCCACGTATTTGTTACCATCTCTCCTCCCCTTGAACAAACAGGAAATGTATCAAGAAGCATATAAAAATACGAAATCGCTCAAGGAAAATAGAAAGCGCTTAAAAAATGACAAACCACTCAAGAAACACATACAAACCATTCAAAAAAAGGACAAACCGCTCAAGAAAGGTTTGTTTGACTCAAGTGGCGAGTGAAGCGAGCTGGTACAGAGCTGAGAAAGCATCGTCATTTTTGAGTGATTTATCATTTGTTGGGTGGCCTCTATTTATCTTGATTTATTTGTCATGTTTTAATGCGATTACCTATTTCTTATGAGCTGCCAAAATAGTAGCCAATTCTAATTAAAGGAAACGTATGAAAATGGTGTCCACACCGACGAACCTAAACAGCAAGTTAAAGTAAAAAATAGTCAAAACTAGATTTCGACATTTGTCACTCTAAATATTGTCCCGATATACCAAGTTGGTACGACCAACTTATTCCTTCTTTATTTCCATGTCAGATGAACGGATATTATTTGGTGGTCCAGATAATATCCATTCATTCAATTGTGGTCAATGTCGGCGCAATGGAGCATCATAATTTTCACATACAAATTCAATTACGATGGTACTTTTTCAAGCCACAAGTTCAAATATATCCATTCAGGATGCAGTAGCGTTTTTCAGTGCTATATTTTTATTTGAGATTCAAACCTACAATTAGTTTGTGGAATTAAATTGCTGTTTACATTCGGATAGGGATAATTAGGAATGGGAGTCAGCTGAGAATGCGTCCATATCCTTTTCAAATGAAACTGCACCCCAAATATGTGACTGAGTGATTGATTGATGTGTTAGAGATTTTTGACAGGGAGAGATTTAGGTCCGGGTGATAGATTTCTTGGATGGTGGAGGATGATAGGAGTGGGATTGAATTAGGAATACCCCAAAGTAAAAGTATTTGGAGGTAGAGAATTTGCATTAACAAAATCAACAGATCATCAATGACGAGAAAAGTAAAAGAATAGAAAAGTATTTGCATTACGAAATTAATAATTCACAAGCAGATACTCGAGTGGGAAAGAAACAACTGAAATTCATTTGATTCGTGCAGTATCAGAGGCACCCAGTCTCCCGTAGGGAATTTCTTGTATTTTATTTGTGCACAGCTACTACCGTTTTTCATGAAATTTAACAGAAACAGCTTGGAACAGGACGCTTTTGTCAACAATTTCATAGTTCAACCTTAAATCGATCTATGTTTTCGAAAACTAATGCTGCCTTTGACGACAGCGTGTGGGAAACAAAACTTTTATTTAGCACTCTTATTTAACCATTCTTCTTTATAAATATGTTCAAACCACTAAAATCAATCCTTGTTCTGGTCACAGGAATTGGTGTTTTATTTGCTCGTTTCCTACAACTACGATCTAACTTGCATCTTTAAACTTTGAATAATTGTTAGAAAATTAGAAATTGGGATATTGTTCAAATTGCAAATTTCTAAATCCATTGCGTAAAATGCATGCTCCAATTGCCTGAAAAATCATTGCCCAAAAAATAGCGTCATATATAAGTGCACACATAAAAATAGATTTTCAGACACATCAGACATTTTATAGGAAATTGCACACAAAAATAGCAAACCCCGCATAAATGACAAATTACAAAAAACATAAATCGTGAAACTCGTCGACTAATCATGAGATTTGTTTGTCGTAACTAGTGAGCGAAGCGAGCGTCGTTAGAGAATTTCAAAAACAGTTACTGCTAGCGCTTAATGTAATTTTACTTCGTTTTTAGGTTATGGTTAACTTTTTGTGTTATTTGTATCTTTTATGTGTGCTTATGATAATTCTATGTTTGAACGTCCATTGTCAATTTATTTAAGACAACCACAGAATTACAAATTTCACCCAAACTTTTAATATTTCGACTCACAGATTTCATGGCCCACAAAATTAGGATTTCGAACCAAAGAATTTAGATTCCTACCCACAAAAATTAATTTTTCAATATTCTTTTTTCTTCTCCCAAAATGGAAGGAGGAACAAAGCTTTTTGAAACTGCAATCCTTCTGCCCAATTATTTGTGAACACCAGAGACATTAGTCTGTCAACGTATCTTGATCATTTTTGTTAAGAATTTTGTGTAGAAAAGTGGTCATCACACCAGGTCATTTGGCGGTGACCTCTGGAGGTGGAGCACATTGCTCAAAATTGTGTTAAAATTTGATAACTCTACCAGCTTTCTGTTGATACTGAAAGCATCTTCTCCTATAACAAACATGACTATTCAACTAACCATTGAATCTTTTCCACTGATAAACCTTACTACAAGCAACTTTCATTTTTTGGGCTGAAAATATTAATTTCATGGGCTAAAATTGAAATTCTGTGCGTCCAAATTAAACATCTCGAGATTGAAATCCTGTAGGTTAATTACATTAAAAATTCTTGAGCGAAAAATTTAATTCTGTGGGTCGAAATAATAAAACTGTGGGTAAAATTCCTATTTTTCTGGGTCACTAAAATTACGACCCACTTCTATTTAATATGTGTTGCCATAAATAGTAGCCAAAAAATAGATTCTGTTGCCAATTTCCTAATCCCATTGTTCACAGGCCAATTCCATTACCAATTAAACACGAATTTATTTTTTTTACCTCCCTCCCAGATTTCTTATAAGAACAAAGTTCTCACTCATTCAAAACGAAAACTAAATTCCGAAGATCAGTCGCACCAAGAAAAAGCTGTGGAAGAAACTAGTTCTCACCTATCAAGTAGGGGGGAAACAAAAAAGAGTGGAAACATCGCTTGTGTACTGTCAAAAAAACATTTCTGAGCTTCTACAAGAATTTGAAAAGGCGCTAAATACAATGCATTCTTATGTATATCCGTTGTGTATTCTAAATCAATTTCCCTACGATGAACACAATCAGTTCAGGAGCCCAATCACTTCACCCCGATTATTCGAAAACAATTATCCTCTGTTGACAATTCCAATCCAGATCAAGTATTCAAAATGTAACATTCCAGTCCTCTTTTCCGGTGAAAAATATTCTGATGGAGAGTGGGATATCCTACTCCATTACAAAATCTGTTCTTTTTATGATCGCCAACATATGATGGCGTCTCTGGCCATAATAATATACCTGCCGGATTTCGTACCTGAAAAAAGTGAAAGTAACGAACCTCGAGAAATGGACCTCTTTTCTGCCGCGGAATTCATTGAAACTCAACTAAATACACCCACAATATTGATATCCTACAAATACAAGCAGAACCCCCATCTTGGAGACGGATTTCTTGGTCCGGACTGGAAGTACCTGGATAATGATTCTGATGCTTCCAGGAAAATATCACCGTCAAACAACTATGAAACACCATCTCCACCTACAATGCTTGAATTTGCATGTTACGACGAGAAAAGTTTTAGTGGTCAGGGATCACGCAAAATCATAATGACCTGCGTCCCGGCATTTGAAATTGAAAGCTTCACATCATCTTCGTTTTCATCCAAAACTCCATCGGATTGCTTGGAGAAAATGAAGCAATACTACAGCGACATGTATGAAAATGGATTGTCGGTTCACTGGGGTCTTCATGAGAAAAACAAAGACCACGACAAATTTTACAATGTCTCACGGAACAATTTAGATGTTCAGTTGGGTCTTCGCTCACCAGTTGGGGGCAAAAAAACCCTTCTGGAACTGGAGTTGTCGATGGTAGCTTTTATTCTTTCAAGTCTCAACAGAACAATCGTTTACGGTGGAGAAAGCTCAAAACTAAGGATGGAACGATGGTCCGAATTGGATCCCACGAAAACAGGAAAGTCGTATTCAAACGATTATGACTACTTGATGGTGGGAATGGGTAACGTTGTGAAATTCATTACTGCAGATTCTATAACTGAGAGTAGTTGGTCTGATGTCACTCTGGTTAGTCCGTTCCAGCTTTGGGTGTGGATTTCCATGGTCATCATTGCTGAGGTCACTGCACTCCTGTTTTGCATGTTGCTATTTCCAGAGTTTCAATTGCATGCCGGTGGACATGAGAAAATCCTCTTGTTTCTGAAGGGAGTCGCTTGGTTCTGCAGAACAACTTTTGATGGATTCTATTGGGTGTTGGCTCTCCTCATGGAAAAACCCAGTGAGGATTCCGGATCACACAAAATTTTGTCCATACTCCGACGTCCAATGTTTGGGGTTTGGTTGTTCATGGGACTGATTCTCACAAATGCTTACAGGGGACTTATCAAATCCAACTACGCAGTTCCTTTTCCCTTTATGACAAACTGGACTCATCTGGCACAATTCAAAATTCCAAATGAAGACTTCACTGTCCATTTCGGTATTAAAACGAGTTACGGTGAGTTCAGCAAATATGACGACATTGCAAGTCTACATAGTGAGAAGTACTTCATCGATCACTACTTCGATACATTGCCCTGGAACCCAATGCGATCAAGCACGTTTCACGATTACGATATTTGTGAAAATGAATGCACTTTTTTGCTCAATGAAACTACAAAGGCGATGTTTGGTCCTTGCTATCATGAGTTTTCGTTGCATTTAAACAATCAAAATTGAATCAGATCGAATCATGTGCAAGGTTCAACCGATGGTAATTAACTAATTAACTAATCATGAGATTTGGTTGTCTTCACTAGTGGGCTAAGCGAACGTCGTTAGAGAATTTCTAAAACAGTTACTTCTAGCGGTTAATGCCATTTTAATTCGTTTTTAGGTAGGGTTAACATTTTGTTATTTGTATCTTTTATGTGTGCTTATGATAATTCGATGTGTGAATGTCTATACACCCACAGAATTACGAATTTCATCCACAGTTTTAGTATATCGATTAGATTTGATGGCCCACAAAATTGGGATTTCGACCTACAAAATTTGGATTCCTACCCACAAAAATTAATGTTTTAATTTTCTTTTTTCTTTTCTCAAATGGAAGGAGGAACAAAGATTTTTAGAACTCCAATCCTCCTGT
>JAQHQX010000101.1:0-19628 GCA_034694425.1 Arrhopalites sp. Gr-Col-00791
CAATGACGGCAACGGCGATCCCCAGCAGCACTACGGGCTCCCCCTCTAACAGCAGTAACATTTGCTGACATTTTCAATATGGATGTCCATTCCGAGCTTGATAGTCCAATCTTGTTCATGATTATTTTATTTGCTTGTTCACTCTCTTTGTATAGCTCTACACCGATTCCCTTCGATGACATTTTGGTCCAATCCTCAAAGATCTGCTCTCTCAATGATAATCTGAGTGTTTTTGATAATTTTTTCACGTCCACATCACCAAAGTCATTACTTTCAAAGCCCAGCTTGAGAAAACATGTACTCATTTCTTTGTCCAAATCTTTGGAATAAGGGATGTACATATTACCACACGACATCAGAACCACGTTCATGTTGATTTGTTGAAGAAAAGCTTCCCACCCAGCTTTCATAATTGCTAATCCTCGAAGATTTTTTGAGGTATAAAATACAGCATTTGGGGTGTCTGTGGGCAAGTTTAACATTTCTTTGACAGCACTCTTGACTTGCTTGTCCACATTTTCAAGAAAAGTTTGAGGTATTTTGTTTAGGGGTGCTGTCATTAATGGGTAGATTAAAATGGGCCATAAATACTGATTAATAATATTGACTTTTTGAGAGCCATGCAGCATTGGAGTGGAGGTTAGATTTTCTAACTTCGGATGAAATTTTGACATTATTTTTTCGGGATTAAAGATGATCTCATCTTTAAAATTAACTCCAAGATACTTGATAACTTCTCCCTTTTTGATTGATTCAATCTCAAATAAGTTGGTTACTAAATTGGAGTATTCTGGCTTTCCCTTTTGAATACTTAAAAGTGTTGACTTTTCAAGGTTTATGTGAAAACCGCACTCTTCAAATAGAGGAATAGCCATCATTGCCAAATGTTCAATACCATATCTTGAGCCAGAAAGAAGGGCAGTGTCGTCTGCGAACCCCATTATTGTGAGTTTTGGTAAGGTTTCATTCAAGGAAAAACCAAATTTTTCAGCTACTTCCATTTCTGACAAGCACTTGAAGATATGATTAACTGCCAAATTAAATAAAAGGGGAGAGAGTGGTGCTCCTTGAAATACTCCTCTTTTGGCGATTATCTTTTGTGATTTACCTTGTTTTGTCATAACCTGGGTTTCATTGTTTTCAAGGAGTGTGATGACAATGTTCCTTAGTTTTGATGGGATCGGATGAGTGTGAAGGGAATTTTTGATGTGTTGATGGCCAGTTTCATCAAATGCCATTGTAACATCCAACAGTAAAGTATAAAGATCTGTCTTCATTTGTTTTGCTTTCTTCAGACATCCATCTAGTATAGTAGTGTTGATGAGAGTTCCAGGTTTGTTCATAAAACCCCGTTGGTTTTCATTAATGTCCACGAATCTTCTCAACATCTTTTCAAAGATTTTTTCACAAATTCGTCTTAGTAGAGAACAGATTGATATTGGCCTTTGATTACGAGGGTCATTTGGGTCCCCCTTCTCTTTGTAAATAAGAATTGTCCGTGCCAAGTGAAATGACGATGGTGTCAAGTTCCATTTGATCATGATGTTAGCTATATGAGTGATAATTTTTGGACATAAAGGAAGTAATCGAATCATTCTCACATTTACAAAATCAGGACCTGGGGCCGTATCAATAAACACACACTATCATATTTCACTTTGTGGCAGAATATTAAGATTGAAAAATAACAAATTTCCTACAAAAAAATTCATGAAAATTGAGTTTTGAAACTGAACACTTTAGAAATATTTGAATCAAGATTCTAATCCAATGACAGCATATGAAACCCTCACACCAACAAAATGTTCAAGACCTTTATTTTAACTAATTTTGAATACAAAATTTCGGTGCTGAAAGCTGCCGGATCAAAAGTATTATTGAATGATTGAAAATGCACAATTTTCCATTTAAAATATGACATGTACATACGTATCCCACTCAAAATTTCCAAATCTCCAAAAACAATTTTTCCGTCAACAATTTGCCTCCAATGCAACAGATATACATTATTTTCATTAGAATAACAGTTAATTCACAAACGCGCTTTTTTATTCAAATCAGCACAATATGCGCCGCCGACTAGAAAGGGGTCGGAGCCGGAGACTAATTAGCTAAATAAATTCATTTGTTCTGAATTAAGAATCTTTTGCTTACTTTTCAAATTAATTAGAAGATTTGTGTTTAATCAAGTGATGGTTGATAACATCACATCATTATCAGGAGATAATTTTGGAAGTAGGTTTATCGAATTCTGACATCAGCACAACTTCTAAATGTTAACTGTTCTGAACAGCCCTTTCCTTTTGTTCCTGTTGGGTCACATTCGCATGATGCAGAGTTATCACAGTCACCCACATCTTGAGCTCCACGGTAGTGCATTCGAATGACACATTGGTCACAACGGACATCTTGAGGAAGTTGAGCGGTAGTTTCAACTATAAAACCTCTACCTCCTAAACTCACTGGCCACAAGGTCTGACCATTGCCCAATATCATCGTACGGAAACAATCCTCTGTTTCAGGAAGTCTGTCACAAACTTGGACTTGAAAGTATCCTCCATGGGGATAGGGAAATTCAATTTTGATTGTGATGTTCTACATCAAATATCAAAGAAATTAATCAAATTGTTTTATATTTGTACAGGTTTGTATTAGACCACAGAAATGGTCATGTGGAACCTACTTGACCAACCACGTACTCGCGACTAATTATTCCTCTCCCATATCGACCTTCATTTTCATTTTCTCTTGGTATTGCCTGACTAACTGCATCTCCACAAACTCCACATCGATTGTCAACTTCAAATTGTCTGACATAACCACACCAGAGCTGGTCATCAAGAAGATTTTGTTCTGGGTTGTATGAAGCAAATTCAGGGAAACGCCACAAGCTGCTACGATTTGGTGGGTCCAACATTCTGGAATGACCAACCACCATCCCTACAGCAACCGCTGCATATAAAACAAGTTGACTGAACATTTTGACAAATTATTTTAAATTAAACAATTTCGTTGCGCGACAATTCTTTTATACTGGCTGTGTCAATGATGATGATTGTATGGTTTTTGATTTTGTCATTAGTTAATAAATATATATAACGGCCAGAGCTTTATAATTGTTTTTTAAATACATTTGACATAATTCTGTTTAATCGCTCTTGAAATATTTCATGTTTTAGTTACATTGTGCAATGTGATGAGCTTATTTAATTTATTTGCATTACTAATTACTCTTTAAATGTTCCTATGAATTGCAAGAGGTAGATTTATGTCGAATGATGTTGTAAATTAAATTGTGTCAGTTATTGTTTAACAATTAAGGGAGTCACTGGGTCAACTATTATTTGCATCCTCCTAATTCCTAATAATTTCTTTTTCAAACAAAGAGAGAATCAATATCATTGCTTCAAAATTGCAATCACAATTTGTTCGGCAAATAAAAATGACTAGTCAGAATATTTATTCACTCGTAGTTTCTCATTTTTCGTAAATAGGTTGGAGGAAAAACGAAATTGTCCAAGAGGGTAAACATAAAATTGTCAATCTATTCCAGGAATACTCATACTGTGTATTGGGAAAGGTTTAGGTTTGCATGGATTGAAGTAATAGAATCCACAAAGTACAATGAGTCATTCAGATAAGGCAGCACCAAGTTTGAATTGGGGTAATAGGTTTACAGCACTAAAATAGCTGAAAGTTTCACTAAATTTTGTTCCACTAAAACAGTCAGAAGTTGCACTAAAAAAATTGAAAATTCCACCAAAATGGCTGAAAGTTCCACTAAATTTTTTTACACTAAAATAGTTGAAAGACCTAAAAATGTAAAAAATGTGAGTGGTGGACACAATACATGTCTCAATATCCCAATTCTGGCAATGAAATTTGAATGCAATGCAATAACTCTATCGCTCATAAAAATTCCTGATGAGTTTTTCTCATCAGAAATCGTTTTTGCACACATCAATTTAATAATCTAATAAATTCAAAATTTGACGTCACGAACCAAAAATCAAAATAATTTGGAACTGCGCACATTTCAATATTAATTTGTTTTGTAAAAGTATTTCAATAGGTTCCATCATATTTGGCGTAAAAAAAGTTGGCCGCTATGGGTCGTCCAAGGTGATACTCCCTGGAAAATTTTTTAGTGCAAAATTTTGCTCGGTCCATATCTTCCTGTTCACAGATTTGAGGGTCCACGTTTATTTTATCTGGTTGTTCGTACACGGCAAAAGTGTACCGATGGTATCCTGTGCGTTCAGGGGGCTGTGATCCGTAGTACGATGAACAAGTATCTCTGCAGATGTCAATTAATTCAATGTCATAAAATAATTTTTACTCCCTTGAAATTTTAATGCAAACTTTAAATCAGGCATCGCTGCAATCAGTTTAAAAATCGCGCTTAACCTGTACACCCTGTCAATGACCGCTATTTCAATTACCTCTGGCCATCAATAAAGTTAACGGACATTAGAATTCCTTAAGGATAAGCACAAATGTCTCATAAAAAAAGATTCCCTGAATTTGACAGTGAACCTAAATGTAAGTTTAAATAATTTTTCACATTCAAAATGTGAGTTGATTACCCTTTCGCCAGATTGCAGCCGGGGATGTTGACAACCAACCAATGACGATACTCCCTCATGGTGTGATTCCATCTACTGGGTGCATCAGGATCCACCATGACGAGAGTGTACAGTTTGTGAGGATTGGATGGCCATGTGACCGAAGTAGGCTCATCTTTGACCTGAGTGGGTGTCAACGTATTTCCCATTTGTGCGGTCCTCGTCCCATAAGACACATGGACCTTGTCTCCAGGGACTGTGTCCAGTACATCTGGAACTACTTGACTTTTTTCTAGTGCACACTTTTCTGATGAAAGTGCCGCCCCGATTAGACTGAGAAATAGAATGCAGGATAAGACTGACATTTTTGGAATTTTTATCACAATTTTAGTTTCAAATGATAGTGGATGAAATCAGATCCAATGTGGATTAGTGGGCTCATTTTATACAGATCTGAAATTTGGACTCTTCATACAAGAAAAGAGACTATTTACTCAGGCATTTGCTATACCACATCAAAGTGGGTAAATTACAATGCTTTCATAAGCGTAGATTTTAAATTTGTTATAAATTAATTTTAAAACTCTATTCTTCACTAGAAATGCAAAACAGATGTTTGTCAATGCAATGACGACAATTCATACGAGCCGTGAAACTTGTGACTTTATCCTGGTGCAAAACTTCTAAACCACATTTTTAACTGCATCAAAATGGAGATCGGCTAAAAGAACTCTTGAACGATTTTTACAAGGATCACTTTTAACTTTTTTGGTACCAAATTGGTACTACCAATTTGAATTTTTTCAAACAAGATGAGGAATGTCTTAACTGACTCGAAAAGTTCTGTAGATGGTGTTGCGACACAGTGTCAAAATTAAAGACGAAAAAGGAACTGAGTGAAAAATGAATTTCATGCCAGAGACGAAATCAGGACCGGATGGAAACACAAGCTTTACAGTAAAAGATAGCAGAATGCTAATTGGATTTATTGTAAAATACAAAAGAGAATTTGGTCTTGATGGAACAGATGTGGATTATAATGGGAAAATGGATTTAAATGGCTTACATTTTCTGCTTACACACTACTCCGTATTCTCGCCTGATTTGGAGGCTTTTCAAATAGAACAATTGAGGTGCCGATCTACAGGATGCTTTCAAGGGGAAATATTGGAGCTGATGATTTTTGTGGTCCACAATGACGCAATTATGGATGCACAATGAAAATAGCGCTGGAATGGCAATTGATATATTTTCGTTGATTGCGGGCAGGAAATTTCGGTGATAATTTAAATAATGGAGATGAGCGTTGAAAATACAAGGATCGGTTAAGGAGCTCTTAAAAGAAAGCATTTTTTTTGTCCCTAAAATATTTTTTTGTCTTTAGAATTCAAGTTTTAAAAATATTTTTTCTTGTGGTCAAAATTATTTGAAAATGTTTTATTTTGTCAAAAATATGCAAAACCTTGTCAAAATCAGTATGACATAATCGATGTAGGTCTTTCATACTTCAAAGTCTTCCCAGCTGATGCCTCTGTACAATGCAAATAAATTTGATCATGATTTTGAAATCGAAAGATTCATGGTCGTTCACTATCGTTTGGGTTTCTAATCACTGCGGAAGCATCATCATCATCAGAGGCAGAAGTGAAAATTGATTGGAAAGTGGAAATTGATCACAAGTTAATTCTCTCAATATCTCTAGTAGTCTATTGAGATGTCAAATGACAGATAGTATCGGAATGAGAACAATCACATAAAAAAAATCCATAATTGAACTATTTGTCCATCATCAGATTCAAGTTCAATGTTAATCTTCATTCAAAAGATAAAAAATTTAATAGCCGTTTAAACCAAACAACAAGCACAAGTCATATCATTTTATTTTTTCAATATGTCAAATTCTACAGTAAACCCAACAAAATTGTCCGACTTTTTTATTTGGCATTGAAAATCGTTTAAGAGCATAAAATTATTAAAATCATCACTTCAAGACGGTTTTTTGCCTCCGAATTGTATTCTGTGGATGGGAAGCAAAGCTGTCAAAAGGTTATTTCCTCTGTTTCAACCAACAACAACGATCAAAGCACGAACAAAATTCACAGCAGGATAAAGATTTCAGTTTTGGAAAATTGATTATGATTGAGCTCTCAAAGCTCCAGCTTCGCTTCCCAAAAATGTCACATCAAAATTTCAGGTTGATGAGTACTAAACTGTTACAATTTAATCAACATTTAATTGGAATGTGTTGGATATTCACCCATTTAGTAATTCAAGTTATTAATTGATTGTGCATGAGTACCTCAATTATGAATGCAGTTTATGAAACTTTTACGGTATAAAGCGCCTGACTCCAGATTAAATAATCTCGAATCTCCATTCTACATTAAATTGTTAAATAAAATTGCATACTCATTCCTCTTGAATTTTGCATATTTTGTAACATCAGAATCGCTTGTCATGATCCAAGAGAATTGTCAGAAACAACAAAAGCATCAGTGAAAGGAAATTGAATTTGGCTTATCACCACGAGTCAAGGTGAGTGATTTTGTAAGTGATCGTCGCATTTTGCAAAAAAAAAAGTGTGTTTAATTAACGATAAAAAATTTCAAGTGTTTTTGCCAATAATTTCCTACAACCCAATGAACGGCGTGGACAAATTCTATTTTAAGATTTTAAGTTTCCACTAATAGGCGAGTCACTCTTGAATATCAATTGACTATTCAAACTCCAGTCAGACAGTTAGTAAGTTGATTTTTAATTAACTTGAAAGAAAGTCAAGATGAGCCCCTTCATCTGGGTCTTCCTGTTCTTTGTGGCTGCCCTGTACCTCCTACAGAAGAGGAAAGACTCCAATAAGAAGACTCCTCCAGGTTAGTTCTTGGCAGGGCTCTCTATCTCCCGGGAGAAATGAAATTCTGCTGCACAGTGGGAGAAATTGGGTGGGAAATACGCAAAAAATTGGGAAATAGAGAAATCAGGTGGGAAATAGATGAAAATCCCTGTGAAGTAGACATTCACATCAAGTTCCTGGAATTCCAGTAGTATCCCAGTCAGTGTAATTCTTCATTAAGACGATTCAAGGCATCTTTAAGATGCACATTTCATGGTAAAGACGTCTGAAGTCATTTAAATGACAATGTTGTTCTGACTGGGTATTTGTTATGAACATGGGGCACAATTACAGAAAGTTGTGGTGTCCCACAGTGTGGGAAGTTTATCAGTCTTCAGAATTTGTACAGGTTTTGATACCCTTGGCCGTATTCAAAAT
This sequence comes from Arrhopalites sp. Gr-Col-00791, assembly GCA_034694425.1. Lineage (NCBI taxonomy): Eukaryota > Metazoa > Arthropoda > Collembola > Symphypleona > Arrhopalitidae > Arrhopalites > Arrhopalites sp. Gr-Col-00791. The sequence goes on from JAQHQX010000101.1 coordinate 7,834, forward strand.
TTTTGGTACTTAAAATCGACACCCCTGAGCACCTGATACGTGCATCTTCCTACCGATGTATACCCCACACGTACATGCTCCTTTTGTTTTTAAATTGGCACTTTAGACAAGTTTTTAAAAAATTCAAGGCTGCCTAAAGCAAGACCAACTAATACTCAAAGCTGTGGGTACAAATAAAATCATCTGTACCTAAGAAATGTGGATATTTGAAGAGTAGTCAATGCTCAAAATAGGGGGACTCAAACTAGTATCCATTCGGAGCACTACTTGGAAATTCATCTATTTCCCGGTTTTCCTCTATCTCCCAATTTCTACCGCTCAACCGCCGGTGGCAAAAACCGGTTTTTACCATTTTTCCCATTTCCCATTTCTCCCGGGGGCCGAGCTCTGGTTCTTGGCCTTGAGGTAAATTCCAAAATAGGGTAAAGAGGCCATGATGGGCTGAATTAAAAACCAAACAAAATGTCATGTCAATTGTCCAACAGTATAAAATTTGAGCACATTTAAAAAGTGGTATTTTGAAGCGTGATTTTTGAACTTTGAACTCTGGGGGGTTTGAAGGGGCATTTGAATGGGAGTCAAAATAATCTTTAAAGTTTGTGATTTACTAGAATGTTTAATTGACTGGAGTTAAGGTTATCAGGTATTTAATTGTAATTAAAAATTTATTTGAAATTTCATGGACCAGGACCATTATCGTTGCCTGTACTGGGGTCTCTATTGTCCATTGGGTGGTTTCCCCATAAGACATATGCAAAGTGGGCCAAGAAATATGGAAGCATTTTTAAGGTGCATCTGGGACAAGAGAGGTAATCGGAAATTAAACATTATGAAATGCTTCAATTAGGGTAGCCAGATGCGGAAGATTCGAAATCCAGATTTGTCCGGATTAATGAGTTCAAAAATCCGGATTTTTATATTTAGATGGATAAAATGCAAGATTCAAATCATATTTATTGCAAAATTCAATTTATTTACTGAAAACCGTAAGTATAACAATATTACAAAGGCAGTTCTACATGTTCGCTTCATATTTCTCTGCGGATTTTGTTTCTTGTAAAGACTTTTTGTTTTTCAAGAAGTACTGATAAATGTCTTTACAATTCACTGTCTGAAAACTTGTGCATACTTCATAAATCCGAATTCAAACCCAGAAATTGTACAAAATCTGCAAATTGTCTCGAAAGGCAATTCAAATCTCTAATTTTATCATGTAATGGATTTCAAAAAAATCTTTGAATAAACTGCTTGACAGTGTGCATTTTCAATATTTTTTGAACAAAAAATTTGATTTTTCTCGAAATATTTAAAATCCGGATAAATGGACATCCGGATTAACTGTAAATCAGGATTCCGGATGGACCCTGAAAATCCGAAAAGTCCGGCCAAATCCGGATGTGATCTGGTCATCCTAGTTTCAATTAAATTAATAAACGAATCAGAAATATGTTTGACTTCTATAAAGAATCGTCGTATTGTCGGATTTGGGAATTCTGAAGGAAGCCTTCCAGTCTCCAGTCTTCAGTGGAAGACCTCAGATCGAGCTGTTTCAATTGTTTTCAGACTACAAAGGTAATCGCTGCTGCAATTTTAAACTGGAAAACGAATAATGATTATTCGTTTTCCAGTTTAAAATGATTTTGATTATTCAATAATCAAAATCATTTAGAAGACCAGTTAAAGCAAATTAGCCGATTGTTGAAATTGAAAATTTGTTTTATTTTGTTTAATTTGGGTTTGAAAAACAGGGATTATCAGTACGGAAGGACCAGAATGGGAGGAGCAGAGAAGGTGACTTTAAAAAAAAATTAAAGCTCATTTATGAATTGATTTTGGGAACTGATGCGAAGTGATGTTGGAAGAAGCTATTCCAAATGACACCAAAGTTAAAATGGTCAGAGGGAATCGAATCCCAACTTTTCGAGTTACATGTCTCGAGCTTCGACCACTAGGCTACAGACAGAGCTTCCATAAACTCTGGTCCATATCGAACGAGCTATTACACCCTAGAAGACTCTCTGACTTCTCATCACACGACCTCCATTTGACGCATTGTCTATAAAGAATTCAGAATTGAAGAATTATTTTTCCTTTGTTTTTTCCATAGGTTCACTCTAAGGCATTTACGTGACTTTGGATTTGGTAACGATTTTAATTTGTGGTTTAAATTTGCTATTTAAATGAATAAAGCCAGGAACATTCAAAAAAAGTGCACAACAAAATACAAAACGATGGCAAATGGCGCCAAAAATTGAGAAAATTCTGGAAATTTTTTGATGAAGTTAAAAAAACATTTAGGAAAAAATTCGATGGAGTCGATGATCCACAATGAAATTGACACATTTTTGGATTGGCTTGAAACTGGTAAGCCCATAACTTTGGATCGCAAGTTCACGATTGCAGTTATCAATGCTCTGTGGACCATTTTAACATCCGAGAAGTTGCCCTACGATGACCCGAAACTGACAGAACTTGTCAAGAAATCGCAACTGTTAGATATTTTGAGTCATTTAAATTTAAGTCTAACTTTACTTAATTTAAGAATGAGTCACTGTATTCAAATGAATGAATTGAGGTTAATCTAATTGAAGGGATGTAAGTGGAGCCCAGTTTGCCATCAACTTTTTCATGCCCTGGTTGAGCAAGTTGGCTCCAAGTTTGCTCCGATGGGAACAAGTCAAGGACATGTTTGCAAGTAATCGAGCATTCATTTCGATCCCCATTAAAGAGCATCAGAAAACCTATGACGAGAATTCTGAGCCAAGGGATTTTATCGACACTTATTTGGGACACATGAAAAAGGCAGACAAGAACTCGAGTTTCTATGGAAATGATGGTGGTCAGTTTGATTATGAAAATTAAATTCTGCATCGTTCATTTAATCAAGCTTGACGAATGTGGTTGATACATTTAACATTTGGTATATTTTTATAATGTAAAAATAGAAAGGAATTTAATTTCAACCATTACGGACCTATTTTTGGCTGGAACTAACACAACATCCTTCGCCATGACATGGATCATGCTCCATTCCATAATGAATCTGGATCATCAGAAAAAGTTGCAAGAGGAGATTGACTCTGTTGTTGGGAAAAGTCGGAAACCTTCGATGACAGATAAACCCAAGTAAATTGATTCCATTTAACCGTTTCATTACCCACCAGTTTAATCGCCTTTAACTCTACGGGAGATCTGCACTATTCAGAGTCTCTGAATCAGAGATAGTTGGTCCTCATTAACTGACTGTGTTTTTTAAACAACTTTTGCAGTATGCCGTTTGTTGAAGCCTTCATTTTGGAAGTGTTGGTACGTCGGTTTATGCTTAAACTTTACTCCCTTTAATTACAAGTCTATGGGACATTCTTATCTGGGTCTTTCCAAGAGAATGAGCGACAAATTCAAAAATTACAAATCGATTGGCTGTTGGATTGGGTCAAAATTTGTTTTGGGAGAATTGGTTAAAATTTTGAACTGAATTTTGATTTGTAGAGACATTCGAGTTTCCTTCCTGGAGGAGTTCTCCATTCTGCAATGGCCGACACAGAATTCCATGGCTACTTTTTTTCAAAAGGAACGATTGTTTTACCAAATATTCACTACATCCATCACGATGAGAAACTTTGGGGTGATCCACAAAACTTTAGACCATCTCGGTTCTTATCCAAAGATGGCAAGTCCATTTTGTCAAAAGAAGCCTCGCAGGTCATTCAGTTTTCAGTGGGCAAACGTCAATGCCTAGGGGAAACTTTGGCTAGAACTCAATTGTTCCTATTCACTACGAGCATCTTTCAACGATTTGATGTTCGACCCAAACCAGGTGCTAAATTGACTACGGATCCCCAATACAATCTCGACACCTTGGAACCACCAAAGTTTGAAGTTGTATTGACAGAAAGGGAATTTGTCAAGTGAACAACCCCAAGAGTTGTTTTTAATTTTAATTATCTTTAACTTTATTCCATCGTATCAACAATGCTACCGCTGTATGTTTAGACATTTGAAATTTCAACGTTTAATAATGTCCATGTTTAATCAGAATAAAAAATGTAAATGGGTAAAACTTTTCTGGGAGCTCATAAATAGGAAAAACATTTGAGTCAAATGATTTGACTTTGCAACAATAATAAAGTATTAGACAGAGAAATATTTTACCATCGCATCCTCAAACACCAACTATAACTCACCAGTTGACCATCAGGTCATTGGGTTTGTTTGATGTTAGTAGCAAGCGTAGCGAGCAACGTTAGAGAATTTTTGAAAGCATTTACGGCTTGACCTGATGTCTCCCTGAGGCCCGAAGGACGGAGTGGGCGATGAGGACGGTCCTAAGTCATCTTGGAAGCAGAGAAAATGTTGAAGCACTTATCCACTTACCCATTTACATACAGGTCAAGAAGCTTCAATCATTGAAGTTCAATGTCATTTTCTGGCAGTAACTTGAATGTCATTTTTTGGCAGCTTAAGGTTTGACGGTAAGTGGATAATGTCACCACCGGTTCATTAATCGCCCCTTTGATGCAAATTTAATTTATAAAAAATTAAAAGTGGGTCTGTTGATTCGGAATTTTTTGTACTTGCTTAAATTGTTGACAAAGAATAACTGATGGAATATTCCCAGTCTTCACAACATGTTCTTAAAGTGATTTAAAACGTCTCCATGACCTAATACTCGTTTTGAAGACTTCAAGTTGAAGTCGTCTCAATAACAAGTTGTTATCAACGACTTGTGCTGACTGGGTTGCATAGATATTCTAGTGTAGGTGGAAGTTTCATTGTGGAATACTAGTTTTTCCCACTACATTTCCCCAACTAACATTGATTTGAAATGTATGTAAATAAAAGCGAACGGGTAGAAAATGTTAATTTACAAAAGTTAAAAATGTCGAATATGAAAACTAACAATTTAAAATTTCCAAGTGTAACTCGAGTACTCGAGCTCATGAATACATCATTTCTCCAATCACGCAAACAGACATTTATTTATTTACCATTTTTGATATTGTGCCAAACACCAATCATAACTTTTACTTGTAACTTTGAGACTGTCGAATGCATTAAAATCTAAAACCCGGTACTGACCAATTTGAATAATCTACAAAATTTCTAATCTAATCTAATAGAAGGATGCTAGTTCAGATCAAAGTTAATGGGATCCGACATGAATAAAACGAACATCGTCTTGTCTGGGTGCCTCGTCCCTTAATCCCCTGAAATACCCTTGCAGCCTCCTGGCAAAGGAATTCAAAATCAAAATGTTTTGGATCAGCATCTTGTGCATCAGTTTCTTTACGTTTCTCGTAACATTTAAAGTAGATATTCGAAGGTTACAAGAACAAAAAAACCTGGACCACATTTTTTGCATCATATTCCTGAAATTCCTTCCATCTAATCCTCCCTTCCACATTCGTAGGAAACCACTCCAAATCGCCAATATAGATGTTGTAATAAACTTCCACTTCAAATAAGGTGAAAGTAATTCCATCAAGATTACGATGACTGATATAGCGATTGCAAGAAGATACCCTTGGAAAAGTCCCTGATGAACAGAATTCTCAAGGATTACCAGATGTTCCGTCTCGGACTTGGACACCAGTTCTCTTAGAAAGTATTTCAATATCTCGACATTAGCCGGGCGATTATGACCATGGGAACTACTTTGAGCGTATCGAAAAGTATTCATGACGTTCATCCAGAAAGTGTAAATTCCTGAACCGTAAACTCCATGAAAAGCTTGAAGAAAAATGTCGAGATTCGGTGAGGACATCGTAGTCACACCCATAGACATCCAAATATTCTCCTGAAGCAACATCAAAGTTTCTTTTTTCAATGTCGGGTAGTAGTTTCTGAAATACTCGATAAATTCTGTTTCAATTAGCATCGCGGTATTCTCATTCTCATTGTTCGTCGATTTATGAGCCAAATTTTGTAAAATCATTTTTGGTACATTTTTTGTTCCAATCCCTTCCTCAATTTTGGACATGATCTGGAAAGAGTTTATCAAATCGGATTTGGGAATACTAAACTTGTAGTTTTGTCTAATCAGCTCTTCAAGGCTCCATTCATCTCTCTGAACAGAGCTGATCATCTGACTACTCTTTAACTCACACGAGTACATCATTTTCATGAGAAAAACATAAACGATCCACAAAAGAAAGTACCACCTACGAGGAACGTTTCGCATCATGTTGATCTGATCATTAAAAATTGGCGTCAGGAGCCTTCCAAGGGATTTGGATACACCAAATCTGAGACCCACCAAATTTAAGATGAAGGCCAAAAGTATTGAGAGAAATGTTAAACCCCAAATGTAATCGGAAAATGGAGATGAAATTGACTGTAATGAAACCACCTCCTGGGTCTGGTGGGGATGGTAAAGGATTCCATAGGAATTGTCTCGTGTTTTGATGGAAATGGCATAATGGTTGGTAATTGGTTCTCGAGCACAGTCATAGCATTTTAAGACGACCGTCCCACAATCCCTGTAAAAGAACATGGGATGGGGATCCTGTGGACGAATTATCGTCATCGAAATGTTTAAATGACCGAATAGACCAATTATCAATTTCACAGCTGCTAGCTCTTCTATTTGATATTTTAGGATTTCTCTTAGTGACAAATCGAAACCTTTTTGGGGTTCCGAGAAGTACATTCTGCAGGATGGGCAGATGACGTACAAATCACCCAAATAGAACCTTGAACGTTGTTTTTGCATTAAAAATTTTAGGTTTCTTCTTTCAATTATTCGGCCACCTTTTGCTGTTTTGAGATGCTCCAGGTTTAGACGGCGGAACTTTCCGATCAAGCTGAATCCAGCATTATCAAACTGAACATGAAAAACTGTAATCGTTTGAATTGCCATTGTGTCCAGGTCTAAGGAAACTCCCAAAATGTTAACTGGAGCTTGATGGAGGACCTCCGAATAGAAAGGTTGTGATATTGTTCTGGAATGGGCTGTACTCTTGGTGTGGTCCAAGTATATGGTAAAATCCTCGAGAATGTTTAGAAATCCTTGATTTATGTAAAAGAAATTGTGCATCAAGATAAATGAGGTTTGAGAACCCATTTGGGCGTCGCCTCCAAATAAAATATGGATTTTGGGTCCTTCCATCAATTTGTTTGGTGAAAGAGATCGGTCGTAAGGTGGAGGGTACGAGTAGACTGTGTCAAGTCGAAGGAAAATGGAGATTTCTTGTTGGTGAGCATGAACCAATAGCTTCTCGATATAAAGCAGGTGGTTAACGTCCAGGGGTTGAGAGTGGAAAATAATTGAACAGGTGTAAAAAATTTGAAAAAAATCTGAAAAATCATATTGACCAGATTTTGGATCGTTTGAATCAGTTTCTTTGAAGTTGAAGGAATTGTGGACTGATGCAGGGTTTTTGAGGACTGGGAGTGAAACTGTTTCCGAAATCAAAAGATGAATCAAGATGATCAGGATGTGTTTGGTTTTGTTCAATGAGAACCTCATCTTAATAAAAAGATAGTTCTCCATCTCGATGCTTACAAAGAATTTTCTAGTTGATTCAACTTGAAATATTGTCCTTGGTACACTTTTTCAAGTTAATACCAGAGCCTAAGTCGAATGGCAAGCTTTCCTTAAGTTTGTGCACGCCCAATGACAATTGTTTTAATGGGCAAATAGGGACATACAGTACAACCAGCTTTTATTTGAACGGGCAGAGGCTCCCAATAATTTAGTTTAAGTGGTACCGTGACACATGCCATAAAACCACCCATTTTTCATCACGATAAAATAAAGCTTATGGAACTTTTCCACGTTGAATTAATGGAATAATGATTGGATGTTTTTCATAAATTTTAAATGCGTGATATATTTCGTGGAGGCAAAAAAATAGAAAACGGCTGCAAATTTCTTGAATTTTTACCGCAAAAAATAGTTTGGACAATGTTTTTTGAAGTTCTCTAAAACTTTCGCTTCACTTGCTACTTCAATCAAACAGACCTCAGAGTTACTTTTGCGGCCCATTCTATATTTTTGCTGGTGATTTTTATTTTTTGCAACCACAAACATATTAACCCATTTTTAATAAAACCTGGATGCCAAATTTTCAACCACGTGCACAAGACAATTGTCGCTATATGTATTAATTAAATTGTGAACCATATGCATGAAACATCTCCCTTATTGCGACTTTCTTGTGCTTATACAATTCACCTTGCGAATAGTTTGCAAGGTGAGTAGACAGAATTTTCCATGGAAAGTTTAAGCAGATAGCCATATAATTCCGTATCTGTAGTGCCACTTGCCTTTTATTTTTTTCCGAAACAGAATGACCAAAAATATAAAGGTCCATTCAAAAAATTGAGCTCAGTAAAATTCATCGAAACTTGGCGATTTTATAGGTGATTATGGAATGTACTTTGAATCAATAGTATTGATTAATATTTTTTCCTTAAATAAAGTGAGCCTTGTACAGATTGTAGTTCCAGCAATAAGAATCAAACTACATACTTGTATGTATAATGGACTATTCTAACAATTGAATGCAACTACGGTACTTACCCGTGTCTCAAATAAACAATTTTGGTCCATTTTATCTCTTATGATAAAATATTAATAGACTCTAAAGGTCCAAGAAAACTTTACTAAAATAATTTTAGGCCATGCGGTTTCTATTGGCAATTGAAGTAAATAGTGTCTATACTATTTATAGTTCTAAGGTTTGCCAAATAATTGAAATCCAAGCTGTTAAAAACAATTCGTTGGCCTTTCCATGTGGCTTTAGCATCCTCCTTTCTCCATTTGGCTTTACCTCTTGCTTTGAAAACAGCTCAATTATCAAACCCACTTGAAAAGAGCTGTCGGCCTAGATAAGGATATAACTTTGAATGACAAATCCAAAATAAAGTTTGATGGTTGTCCATCTGACTACTTAAGTCATTCAAACTGAAAGAAAGAACCGAGCTGATAGTAAAAATTGACCATTATACATTTTTAAAACAGTTTATTTGAGGTTTTGGTAATTTGGATCCTTGAATATAAGTAGTCAGAGCAGGGCAGGAAACCAGAAATCGGGAATTCAGAAAGGGGTAAGGTTCACATGTGATATCATTTCAATTTTTGTATTACGGCCTGTACAATCCAGTTCCATCACTTTATTTGGTAAAACACTTTGCAATTTGTTCAATGGCCCTCTGATCTTTGTTCATCGGAACAACTATTTTATCAATATAAAAATCATTTAAAAATGAACAACTCAATATTGTTCCTCTCCAAGCATTTCAATAGGATATTACCAGATCCGTCAGCTCATTTTGAAAGCTTGACGTTGAGGAATTTCTCGACATAAATTCCATAAAATTTTGCTTTTGACTTGTTGTTGACTTTTACTGGTCATGCCTGTGGGAATGAGGGAGGGCTGGGAACAGACATTTGTTATCTCCTTTTTCATTTGGAAGGAATGAATGTGCAAGGAGAAGCGCCCTATGGACAAAATCCTAACTATTCCAATGTTATTTTCCTTACAGACTCATCTTAATACAAAATAATGGATCACCCCCAAGAAACTTTGGATCGCTCCGTCAGCAGACAAGATTGTCAGTTGGATGAGAATAGACTCTCAAATAAAGACAAAAAGTTTAGTTGCACCATCTGTTTTTTCGAAACAAAGCATGCGGGCACTTTTGAAAAGCACAAGGCTACTCATTTATCTTCCAACTCATTCAAATGTGACCATTGTGAGTTCTCTACCAACACAAAAGCCAACCTGAATCATCATTCAAAGGCCCATCTGTCTCAAGTTGACAGGAATGCCCTAAAGAAGGTCAAATGTCCTCACTGTCCTTACAAAGCCCGAAAGCAGTGCATCATGAAAGTTCATTTGGCTACACACTCAGGCTACAAACAATTCCATTGTCCCCATTGTGAGTTCAAGGCCACTCAACGTGCAAATTTGGATGTGCACATTGATCGTTGGCACAAAAAAGGAAAGAAATACAAGTGTGGATTTTGTAATTACTCCGCATTCACTAAAAGTGAGTTAAATATTCACTTGAGAAGCCACACAGGAGAAAAACCTTACAAATGTCAATTCTCTGGTTGTGCACACGAGTCATCCCAATTGTGCCAATCAAAAGCTCACGAATTGGTTCATACCCAAGAAAAAAAGTTTCAATGTTCTCAATGCGATACAAAATTCAGGCACAAGTACAGCTTAAAGCTGCATCAAATGATTCACTTGGGTGAAAAACCTTTCGGTTGCTCCAAGTGTGAGTTTAGAACAAATAATTCTCAAAGTTTGAAATTGCACATGACCACTCATTCAACTGATAAACCATTTCAATGTCAAGTCTGCCATTTTAAAACAAAGCGAAGGGGATATCTTTTGAATCATGCTAAAACTCATTTGTCCCAAGAGGAGGTGAATCATTTGAAAAAGTTCAAATGTCCACATTGCCCTTATACAACCAAGAGGAATGAGCATCTTCAACAACATTTGAAAATCCACACGGGTGAGAAACCCTTCCATTGTCCCCATTGCCAGTTCAAGGCCTCCCAATTGCCAAACTTGACTCGACATATTGCACAAGTCCATACTCAAGACAAACGATTCAAATGTCAATTCTGTCATTTTGGTGCTGTCAGTCTGCCTGACCTGAACAGGCATTTGAGAAGTCACACTGGAGAAAAACCTTTCAAGTGTCAGTTTGATGACTGTCGACATGCATCATCAAGCTTAGGCAACCTTCGTACTCATGAAAAGACTCACAATGGTGACAAAAAATTCAAATGTGAGTTTGACGGTTGTCATTACAAAGCAGTCAGTACATCCCAAGTTCGAAGACATCAAATGATCCACACGGGAGAAAAACCATATAAATGTCCAATTGAAAATTGCTTGTATGCTACAGCCCATTTGGGAAGAATTCGGATTCATCAACTAAATCACAAAGGTGAAAAACCATTCAAGTGTCATTTTGATCAGTGTCAATTTGGAACAACCACCCCAAGCGACCTCAAAAGACATGAGATGATCCACACTGGAGAAAAACCATTCAAATGTTCGCAATGTCATTATGCTTCGAATGCACGTTCTAAAATCAAACGACATGAGGAAAATGTTCATAAATTAAAAAACAAAACTGATGGCCGTTCAAAGACAATTGGACCGACCAAATCGACGAGACAAAATGTGTGGGTTGAAAATTCCAAGAGATATTTTTGTACAAAAGGCAACTGTATATTTTGGTCAAATGAGGAGAAAATGTTGGCCATTCATTTAAATCAACACGGACTACCCGTTGTCCAACTGACGAGAGTTGAAGTACCATAATTTAAATTCTTCATCGTCCAACTGGAAGATACTGGAATGGGGATGTACAATAAAACAGCTCAAATGACTTGCCTTTATCTTATTGTTGTTGTAAATTATGTTCATAATTTAGCCAAATTCCTAAAATCAAGAAATAATTTGTAAATAACCGAAATGTTTAAGGACTAAATTATATTTTTCTATTTGTCTTTAATTTCAAATAAATTGGATGTACATCGAAGCACAATTTAGATGGAGTACATATTGTACATCATCGCCTTACCAAGTTCCATTTAAAATAAAAGTACAACTGCAAATAATCGACGGAGTGAGTGAAACGAATGTAGTCACTACGGTTCAGACGGCAAAAAAAAAATGTCTGTAAGCACTCTACAGGTCGCAAATCAAAACGGAATTTCATGAAAATTGGCCAAAAGGTGCTCCACAATCTAAGAATGGATGGTATTGATTTTGGTCGTAATTGGTCGAGCCATTCAGGAAATTTTAATTTTTTGGTCAATT
>JAQHQX010000102.1:0-19623 GCA_034694425.1 Arrhopalites sp. Gr-Col-00791
ATTGGATTGACCATTTCTCTTGTAATGTACTTTGGGGAGCATTTGTCGCACTTTTAAAATCAAAATTAAAACTAGTTCTCAAATCTTGTAGAAACTTTTAATGTGATTTCCTGATAGACGAATGTTCAAAGTACATATGTATATTATTTTGTGTACTGTGTCTTATCTCATAATTTTCCCCCGACCCTTCCCGGCACTCCTCACTCAGAAGTCTTCAATTACTATTAAACAACTTGAAGTGAATTACATGCTGTAATTGAGTCACTCAATTCACAATTAAGAGGGATATTCTAATTTCCCGGTGATGATGTTACCACTTTTGAAATAATAAGACTATCTCACTTTACAACTTATGCAATAAAACGAAATAAATGAATTTCACTATTAATTGATATTAGGTAGTTTAGAATATTTAATTGAATTGAAACTTTTCCTCTTGTCAATATTCCACCTATTGATGTTAATTGTCAATGAGCAATCAAAGTTATAAATAAATTACAAGTATCAAATGCTAGACAGTTAGTAACCACTAGGAGCCACTATCCACTAGGACTGGGTGTTTTGAAACAAAACAAGCTCATTTAGTAGATTCAGAAAAATGTTTTGATTGGGGCGTATAAAGTAAAAGGAGGGTGCAAGCAGCAGGGGGTACAATGTCATGTCATGTCAAAACTCAAAAAATGGTTTTTACTCTGGTATAATAAAATGTCAGAGATGTTCTTTCAGGGTCATTATCAACTGTCTTGGATTTGCATTCCCTAAAAACTCTATTTTGACAGACATGTTTGAATTAATGGTGGGCTACTTTAGGGATATTGTGAGTATTTTATACTTTGCTTGTTGGTGATGGTATGAATTAAATAAGGGTATTAATATACACCGAAGGTGGTCATAAGTACTTTGCGCTTATAATTATTTTTTATTCAATAAGATTGGAAAGATCTCAAATTGGCTCAATAATCCAATGGGGGTTCGTTATACCGTGGGACTGAGAGGTAACCATGTATAATAGTATACATAGAGAGATAGAGAGAGAGAGAAGCCACTCCGAGTCGTACTCGCGTTGCTTCTTATATACCCTTTATACATATTGTTGATATTTATACTATCATGTTGACATTACATTATCATTACTCATGGCTCTCTCACAATATGGGGATGGTCAATAAGTTGGATCAAATGGTCAATGACAACTTTACAGCCATTGGAAAACAATGGAGTAGATCTCAAATGGAAACTCCCCTATTTCAAAAACTGAATGAAAAAAGAAAAGAAAATGTTCAAGGTTTGAAACCTTTCAAAATTGAGAATTTAATTGGAGCCTGGTTAATTTTAACAATTGGATTGACCATTTCACTTGTAATATACTTTGTGGAGTACTTGAAATTCAATCATCGAGTTGTAAAAGTCAAATCGACGCTCGAGAACAGGTCACCACAATTTCCTTCTGGATGGAAGCTTGTTAAGTTGTCTGTGGCCGCTGGAATGTTTTCACAAAAAAGGGTCATGGTAAATGGCATTTCCACAAGTGAGGATGTAATTTTTTATGACACACAAAAGAATGACAAAGTTTAAAATTAGGAGGTCAATGGGTTATTAGGACACGTTGCTTCACATGCCCTGTTCTGCCCTGGGCCCAGAATTTATTAAAATCATTGTCGAACATTTCGTGCTAATTGGACGATTTACACAATTAAAGATGGATATTATGATGAAAAAAAAAATTATTTTCACAGACACGTGACCCCTCGCAGTAAGATACAGGGTGGCCAAAATCTACCTGAACCTCCTCCCGCACGATTACTATAATTGCAATTACACAAAGAGAGTTCAATGCTGAGACTTGAAACTTTTTGCACTACGAGGGCACTTATGTAGGTCTCAATTAAGCATGTTAATGGTCAAATTTGTACTCCACATATGGCGGTAATTCAATGTGCATAAATACCCGAAAATTTGTAGCTCACCGAAAGCGGGTGTTGTTTTTGGAAATCGCAAAGATTTCTTACAGAAATACGCGTATTCAAACTGTATTCTTATTATTTATTCATTGTTTTAAGGTCAAACCCATCACCGTTCATACACTGCAATATTTATCAATACGATATGAAGTAGTTACTAACAATACTACGGCCGATAACATTTTGGTTGCTAGTTACTGTCTTGGAAATACAGAAGTAGCTTACAATATTTATATAAAATCACTTTCGTTTATGTCTTACAACCTGTGGATATTCATAGTGCCCGTTTACGAGATCAATGGTCATTATGAGTGCTGATTTCACAATAGATAAGTTACGATTAGTTAAACTGTGTAAGCCTATTGTTTAAGATCACCTCAATATTTTGGTCCAAAAGGTCACAATACGAGAATCATTTGATGCTCATTCATCACTGATGGAGGAGACAAAAAACTACAACGATAAAGTGTGTATGTGCACAATAAGCCAATATTAAAAAATGAACAACAAAGAGTTGTGATTTTGAGACTAAAATTTAGTCACTAAACTAAATTATTGCAGAGACAACCAAATTTTGGTTACAAACTGACAAATTAATTTCCGCAGCATAACAACGGTAGTTACATTATCCACTTACCCACTTACCACCCACTTACCCACTTACCGTCAAACTTTCGGCTATCTAAGTAGTGGGTAAGTGTACGTGGATAAGTGTAAGTGGGTAAGTGTAAAGTGAGAGGACTTACAGGTGGCGACTCAGGTACAAGATGTTGCTGCCAGAAAACACCAATATGAATTAGCTCCTGTTTACAATATAACGTAAATTACTGTTTGATGAAATACCGAAATTTCATGAAGGTCTATTTTTCATTCAGCTTCAAACTCAGCCCTGTCTTTGTATTTAAAAAGGTTTGTTTTTCAAGCAACTAAAATATTTATTATCAGTGTTTGTGTCGTAATTTAATGCATGACTTTCATATTATTTTTAAATTAGTGGCTTGTAATTCTTGGAGTCGAAATAGCGATTTGTCTCTGCTTCAAATTTGGAAAATCTGTTTCCAAATTCATAGATTAATTTATTGATGTGTTCGTTTCTATAATTTTCACATTACATTTCAGAACAAGTATTTAACTGTCGGAATGGAGTCCGTGTCCAACTGGAATGAAACTCCTGTCCTGTCAATTGTTTTGAACATGATGGAATTAAATACGATTAAAGGCAACTGGGACGTAGAAAATTGGGAAGGAGAAAATTCTCTGTGGGGACATTTGGTTTCAAGTTGTTGGAGTTTAAATTCCATTACCAATCGAATGTACTTATATATAATATGGAAGAACAATAAAAATGATATATTTGTGCTGATGTGTCAACATATTATAGAACTAAATTGCTTGTCAAAATTTGAGCTGAGAAAAAATTCCAATTAGCTTTCACAGGTTGAGGCTAAATTAAATTAAACCATCAAAAATTTGTCACTTTATTAGGGAAATTAGATGAGACAACTATTTTAACTCAAAAACGATCAGTCTTGGTGCAGTAATGGCGATGTGGATTTAAAAAAACCTTTTTTATTCATTGTTGCAATAAAAACCCAAGAGAGTACTGAAACTTGAACTTCGATTGTAATTAAAAGTATTTTTAGTCTTTTCAAATTTCAAATTTTGATTCCAAATCAATTTAAAATACTACCTCCCGCAGAATGAAAAGCATTGTGCTGTGTACACAAGACGCAGAAGAAAAAATGGACCCCCCGTACCTCCTGTAATTGGCTAGCGTGAGAGGGCGTGATGGGACCAGTTCATTACGTAATGAATGCGCAGCACTAAGCTTTTTCGTGTTGCGGGAGGCAGGATTTTAAGTTCGTTAGAAATTATTTTTGTATTTCTAGTTGTTTCTTTTCAATTTCTTCAAAATTTTAACACAAAATTACATTTTGTTAGCGAGTGGAGCGTCCTTCTGTAGAAGAACCTGTGGTGTTGCTTATAATTTGAACTTTGAGACAGTTTAAAGCAGGATCTTTAGCATTCCAATTTGTGGCCAAGCCAGGTCTTAATAATTCATTAAAATTTGGTGGAATCATCAAGAGAAAGGTAATTGTACAAATATTTTATCATGTAAATAATGATAAACAAGAAATTTATGCATTTTAGTTTGTAGTAATTGTTGATCGATAATGAAATTTAATTAATTTTCACCAAAATCCATGTATCAAATTATTATTGTACAGGATATGGCCCGTACCAAGCAAACTGCTCGTCCAAGTAAAGGTGGAAAAGCACCAAGAAAGCAAAGTGCTCCAACTGCAAATACAAAATTTTCCGATTCCCAGATGAAGCGTTTGAAAAGGCTTCAAAGGAGAAAATGTGGATTTTGCTACGAAGAATTTAAGTCTGATGGACCACTCAGGCGTCATTGTAGTTCGCTTTCGTGCCTCAAGAAGGTCAGGTCAAGTGGGGTCAATGATGAGGATGCAGTGCAGTCACCCCCGCTTATGGTTGGTGAAATTTTTAAACATTTGAAAGAAATCGAAAGTTTTTTGCTTTTCTGTTGTCATTTGAAAATTTTCAAGATCATTAATAATGAGATGACGCCAAAGTTTTAACGATTCAGAATAACGTCCTTTTACTTTGTGTGATTCACAGTCTCTGCACTGGATGAAGGTTAAACGAACTGGAATTTGGCCATGGGAGTTGCAAAGGTTGTTGAATGGTCTTCATTCCTCAAATGGTGTTGTTCTGGCTCCAGCAAACCTATTGCTATTCAACATAGGTGCCGTTTATAGCATAGGATCCGTCAAGGTTCACAGGCCTTTCAGAATGACTGCTCCAGGAGGTTATCCAGAGAAGGAGGAGCATATTCAGTTTCTGAAAAATTTGCGACAAAATCTTGATGCGGGTTTGGTGAAGAAAATTATCTGGCCGGTCATTTACATGCATGACTGGAATCTGGATGATTTTAACGACAAGAATCATGGAGCTGTTGTCATATTCGATGTGCCTGAAGGAAATGGAAACTTTGTTGCAACGTACAGTGACTCATGTAGAGAATATAAAAACAACTACAGTAAGTTGACAGACGAAAGTCTCCAAAAATGGTTTAAGGCCACACTAGGTCGACGAGTCACCTTCAAGGACTTCAAGAAGAGAGACGTTTTTGATAACATGTAAGTGGGCAATTCATGCAATGCCTTGAAAAAATATTAAATACATTTTCTGAAACTACTCCTGTTGACAGTTTAATCATGGGTATTAAAAAATTCTTCCAGTGCTTATCGTGGGTGTATGGGCGTTGTGGCCTTTTGGTGCATTCTTGCCTTACTGGACCGTGAATTGTCAAACCCATATCATTATATTCAAGTATATGCATTGAAGGAAGCTATTTTGAGAGAAAACGGAATCGACCTGATCACCCGTAAAATCTAACCACCAATTTGGGGGAATATTTAATTTTGTCAAAATGTCAAATTTTAAAGCTTCTCAGCATGTTTCACATAATTTGAAACGGGTGTATAGCTTTAAGCCATGAATAGTTGTAGTAACATTAATTATGTATGTACAACTTCCATTTAATTTTTTGTGATGTACAATATGTCATCTTAAATTAGATAATATATAATAATCATGCGCTGCTGTTATGCAGATAATTTTACTGGTCAAACTATTCAATTGAATTAATCGATGTAGCTCGAGAAATGTTCATTCGATTTTTCTACTTTTGGTACAAATAGCTGGATGGTCAAAAATGTAAAACATTTCATGAATAAATAAAGTCAAATGACGGTTGATAAAATGTACAATTTTGGTTTTCATCTAACTTTTATCACTCAATTTGTCACTGAGTTTGGTTCTTATCCTTGTGTCCTGAGTCATTTTCGGGTCAGTAACAGAATTTGATAAAGGAGAGTCTACTATCAAGTCGTTTGGTTCACCAGACTTAAAGTTCTGACTGATTACGGAGTGTCAAGCAAATCATAAGACCAAGTCAACTTGGTGGTCACGCCAAATGTATCAAATTGGTGACCTGACCCATGACCCAGAAATGACCCTATCAAGTACACCGCGCGAGGAACCAATGTGTAAGTATGACGTAGATAGACATGGTGCACATTCTCTGCAATTCTCATTAAAATCGATCAGGCCAATATTTTTAAATTTGCCTTTGAAACTCACAACCATATTTAAGTGATAAGGTTTTGAAAGTACCGGAAAATGCTTACTGAACTACAATTCTGGGACTACATTAAGCCAGACCAAAGCTAATTCATTGTTCCACTAAATGAATCCTTGTAACTCAAGAAGTATTTTCAGGCACTTCCATAAACCAGACTTAAAACGTCATTTGATGTTCTTAAACGCAGATTATCAAAAATTGAGCTCATCGATTTCAATAAAATCTTCAGAGACTATCCTGTAAGTTTATCTTCGTGTAATTTAACCACTGGTTCCTGGCGCGGTGTCCTCAATTGGGTCAGAGGTAGTTTGATAAAGGTGAAATTCTATCAAGTCAATTTGTTCGTGAAACTCAATTCCCATCCCCGAATGTCACATGTGATGAGGTAGAGGCGAATTTTTAAGAACAAATTGACTTGGTGTCACTGCCACATGTATGGAAATTGTGCCTCTGACCCGTGACCCAGAAAATATCCGATTGACGACACCGCGCCAAGAACCAAAGGTTAAATTATACGGAAATTAACCTGGTGCAGGGTCTTTGTAAGTTTCATTGAAATCGATGAGCTCAATTTTTTATTATCTGCGTTTATGAAAGTGCCTGAAAATATTCATTCCGTGAGGTATTATATTATCTTTGGTAGGAATCTGACTCATTGTTATTTAACAATGGAATATTCCCAGGTGAAACTCGAGTTACGAATCGAGGTTGGTACCAAAAGGTAGCCTGTCCTAAAATATGATTGTCCCTCGAATAGAACGGTCCTCAGATCAAGGGGTCACTGACAGTGCCAGGTCAAAGTTGCAAGGAGCTCAAAACTGATGAGGACAACCTTAGGGCTGTACAAGAGCTGTTCAATCGAAATGTGGTAATTTCGATAGGAAATGACCTCAGGAATCGAGTGGTGCCAATATCTCGTGCTCATGGGTTCTCCTAGGTGATCAAACGAAAGGTCAAAGTGCGTCATTTCCAATAAACGCAACGAATCAAGGGAATGCATTGAGAGGGGACAACTATATTATGAATCTGATGAATAATAAGGATATCAGAATATTGGTTTTGAGACAGAACCGATTTCAAGTGAATGGAAAATAAAATTAATTTTTCAAATACTTTATTGAGAAACTGAGCAAAAAATTTCCAATTGGGAATACTGTCGAGTATTTTAAAAAAACTTTCAAACAATTTCTAAATGGTTGTGAGTTTACTTTTGCTTCTCCCAAACCCAAAAAATAAATAAATCCCAACATTCACACTCACTCAATTTCACAAATCAGGCAAACACTTAAAAGACAAGTACTTTAGTACTATCAAGTCTCTACATGGATTTTATTTTCAGTCATTTCATTTTTTTGATGTGATTTAATAGTTTTAAATGTGTTTGAAAACTGAAATATATTTGTGTATTTATTTTGAATCTCCAAGTTCATGATATGATCCTTTCTTTGGGTTTACTTTTTATTGTCATTTTGAAACTTGTAGTTTAGTTAGAACCCATCAAAGTATTTTATTTAATTGAGAATATGGTTGTAGCTCAATGTTGGTTTAACTGGATGGGTTTTACTGTCGTGTACGAGAGTGAAGAGGCGTCACCTGAAAAATCAAACTTTACGCTCAATCTGCCATTAGACTTAATTTTATAGTTTTCTCATTCTATGAGAGTCAGCCTAAAGGCTGTAGACTATGAACCTGAATCTTGTCCAAGTACTAAATCACTTTGTGATTCGATTGAAAGTTTGGATGGGAGAACCTTCACAAATACAAAAGCTATTGTAAATTCAATTGAAAATTTAATAAAAAAAAATTTAGTTTTTATTTAATAATTTTTATCACGTTTGGCAATGGGAACGCGAGTCCCGTTGGGGTTGCGATGATACTCAAAAGTAGAATCAGGATAAATCCAGTTATCATTTTGATTTCTTATTTGGAGTCTCGATTGTCGTGGGGTCTTTGAGCTTATCAAAATCGAAACTGTGTGCATGGACTTGGATCGACCAATTTATGTAAAAATTATCCAGCAACTTAACGTCAATTGAAAGCACAAATTGTGAGATGAGAGTGTGGATTTGAATTCAAATTGATTCGATGCAGATGAATGCAAAGATTGTAGTTGAATGGATTTCTTTTTACTTGGTGAGTAATTCCAATAAGTGAATGCGGTTTGAGGGAGCTCAAAATCAACTGTACAACCTCAGACAAAGTTGTTAAGCTTCTCATTGTAGATCTCACTATATCAAAATTATAGTTTCTTGCGATTTTAAGCGTTTCCAATCGTTGAACAAATAAATAAATTTGTAAACTTTTTGAAAGTGCAATAAGTATTACATCTGACAAAACTCTTACTTTGGTCTAATTAGATTCGCAATGAAAACGTTAACAACTTGTCCGAGGTTGTACAAAGTTTCATTTGGAACAAAACTTGAAGAAATTTTTTGTAAAAACAGAACTTTTTCCAAAGTGGTGGTCGTCAAAATTTCTCTCTTCCTCTCTCAATGCATTCCCCTTGATTCGTTGCGTTTATTGGAAATGAACCACGAGATATTGGCACCACTCGATTCCTGAGATCATTTCCTATCGAAATGACCACATTTTGATTGGACAGCTCTTGTACAGCCCTAAAGTTGTCCTCATCAGTTTTGAGCTCCTTGCAACTTTGACCTGGCACTGTCAGTGACACCTTGATCTGAGGACCGTTCTATTCGAGGGACAATCATATTTTAGGACAGGCTACCTTTCGGTACCAACCTCGATTCTTAAATCGAGTTGCAACTGGGAATATTCCTTTGTACGAAGCATTTTCAGGCACTTCTTAAAGGATTGTATCGGATAAGCGCACGGATGCTTTCCTCTGTAGTGCTTAATTCAAAATATATGGAAAAACTCAAGCTATTGTGAAAACTGCGTAGAATTTGCTGGTGACGAGAGTATGGGGATGCTCCAAAATCCGAATTTGGGATTTACCTTGAAAACGACTATTTCCCATCAAGTTCAACGCTGGTTAATTGTGACGAAATTTCATAAACCTATTGAGCTTTGACTCGATACACAAAATACGGAGGTTCAAATTATTTTGATCCCTCGTGTGACCTCTATTCAGCCAGTTTGTGAAATGACCTCTCCTGATGTACTGATGGATCACAAAAAATCCGAAAAATTATTGGACAAGAACCTGCTGAACCACAGTACAAAGTCTGTTTTCAAAGTAATTTCATTCCGTGGCCTCCACAGGTCACTGAAAGCTTTGATTTAACGGTAACCTTTTAACTTAAATATGGGTTGCCATTTTTAAATCCAGATTATAAAAAATTGAGCTGGTCGAATATAATGAGACTTTCGGAGAATTTGCACGAGGTCCATCTTCCTGTAATTTAACCGTTGGTTCTTGGCGCGATGTCCCGGATCGGGTCATTTCTGGGTCATGGATCAGAGGTGCAATTTGAAATCAAATCAACTTGCTCATCAATCCCATTATTATGCAGTCGAATTCCTGATCGTAAACACGGTCGATTGATCGATTGGAGATTCAACTGCAGGTTGATTTGATTTCAAATTGCACCTCTGACCCATGACCTAGAAGTGAGCCGAACGGGGACACCGCGTCAAAATCCAACGGCTAGGTATCACGTATATGAACCTGATTCATATTCTTTCGTAGTCTCATTGAAATCGATCAGCTCAATTTTTCATAATCTGCATTTAAAAATGGAAAATGCTCTGTTTTATGAAAGTGCCTGAAAATGCCGTAATGAAGCAACTAAATCGTGCGATTCCTTAACTTTGCCGGTATCTGAAAGTCAAATGTTGGAGGTGTTCTAAGTTGCTTTTTGAGAAAATTGTCCGCGAAATTTCGCTTCCAGAGCAATAAATTAATCGTCTCGTGGGTCCAAGGGATTACAGGTGGAAAGTGTTGTCGTAAATATTTGCTGAGAAATTGTAGTGAACTAATTAAGGTGTCCTAAAAAATTGTCATACCGGTAATTGATCTCATCGTTTTTATACTTCTATATATTTGGAGAGAATTGTAACCGCTATTCACAATGCATTGGTGTGAAGCTTAATTGTCCTGTGTCTGACAAAATTTTAGGCATGGAAATTTCAACGAACAGTTCACGCTCAAACCTGTCTGCGGTAATTAGAGATGGTGATTCAAATAATTTTTTCTATCTTAACCGAGTTTTAAGGATTGAATATGATATTTTGCTGTAATTGGTTTAGTTAGTTGAGTGTGATTATTTATAATGTGCTATTTTAAAGTTCATTATGACAAATGATGGTGTTTACAAATTAATAGTGTTCCCAGCTTTCAATGAAAATCAAATTTATCTGAAAACCATTTACTCCAAAAATGTTGAGGCTGGGTACGATCATCGATGGGATGTCATTAAAGAGTTGGAGAAGCAAAATGAAATGTTGGCTTCCAGAGTTGAGAAACTTGAGTTTCAGATTCTTTCAGTTGTTCCCTTCAACGGAAATTGCAAATCACAACCAGAACTTGAAGAATGTTATGGAACGAGTCTTCCGAGCCTCTTAGCGTTGCTTCCCGCTCAAGATGACCCTGACAATTTTCAAGTCGATTTTATTGAGCCAAATAATTGCACCGAAACTGGCGACAATATTTATTTTTCAGAAGATTCTTGTACGGCACCAAGCAAACTGTCCAGCATGGAGGGCGATTTGAATTCAATAACTGACAATAATCTGAACAATTTTGTAGAAAAAAAATTCAACGTCAATTTTCCATCTGTTCCAATCAACAATGCACCAATGACTTACGAGGAGATGAAGAAGCTGTCCAACGAGATTAAAAAACTTGAAGGGAAAAATCTTACAGCCATCCTGCAAATAATTGAGGCGTTGGAACCAAGTTTCTCGTTGGACGCAGACTCTAAAGATGATATTGAAATTGATCTTGTAAAGTTACTGCCAGTCACACTACGATCAATGGAGCTATTTGTTAGCAAATGGTCAGGATGTTCGGAACCTTCGCATCCAACCAATGCTAGAATTAGTGAGAAAGCAAGACAAGATAAACCTACCATGGGAAATTCTGTTCCTGAAGCTATTGCTGAAAAGTCACATCGAATCAGACATCAAAGGAAGCTCAAGAAGCTTGTAAAGAAGGCATGTAATGTCAATAAGTCCAGGAAAAAAACTGAGTTGACGAAGAAATCAGTAAACTCCATTTCTGCTACGTTGTTGGACCGACAGCTTACTGCGGATAAAGGTACCTGAATACATTCTCTCTATTTCAGAAGAATCATAACTACTTTAATTTTAACTTTCAGGTATTGTCACATGTATCGGTTGAATTTGTTTCATTTCAGGAACCTCTTCAGAACTTTTAAAGATAAACCTTCTTCGTGACCCTCCCATCAGGTCATCGGACAAGACATACAAATGTTTATGGCCGGATGTGACTTGTGCTTATCAAGAAACTGGTATGAAGGCTCCGTCAAAAATCATGCGGCACTACAGGAAGCATAGCAATGACGATCGAATTACTAAGAATGTCTTCACGTGTCTTGAACATAAGCGTCAATTCAGAAATGAGAAAAGCTTTTGTCATCACATGTCCACCAAACAGCATAATTGTATTTGATGCTTCTGTAGATTCGAGTTTGAAGTTAAAATGAATGCTTATTTACACATTTCTGTGGACTAGTTTACCACCATTATTCCTTTTATTCAAATGAACGTGTCACCTTAATTATTGTCATTTTAAAATTTATAAGTGAAATGATCTTGTAAATAAAATTTGCAAGACTTTCACCTAAATTATCGAGTGCCAGTAACATTAAACATATTTTCACTGAATTTCACCCCTGTTCTCGTACAAATGTGACGTTATTTTCATAAGGATTTATGCGAAATATTGTAAGGGCTATTAATTTTCGTACTAGGTGCATGATTTATGAAAAAGTCCAGAGAAATTTTGCTGCTGAATAACGCACTGACTGTTTTTTTGCTGTATTACTTTGCATCAACCATTCAACAAATAGCAGATACTCAAAGTGTTAGTAAGGTAGTGATATCATCCAGTTACCATTCAGGAGGGAAGTCAGTGGTGGCGATCTATTGTCACTTTCGATCATTTTTATCAACAACCACGAGCAAGAGACAATTGACGATGACAATGGATGGCCATGTTGAGATATGATTAACGAATCTTCAAAAATATCTTAATTTTTTTCATTTTCTGAAACTCTAAAAACAAAATATATTTTGACTTCCTGTCATGCCCTTTTATAACAATTAGATGTTCTTCTAAGGTAAGATCTGCTAGAAGCAACCAATGTGCACTTGATTAGAGCAAAAACTGTACATTGGTCCGAATGTAGACAATATAAATAAGAGAATCTGATAGCCAAAGTAATTGAATCTACCAAAAGACAGGATCAAGACCTGAAAGAATCGGGCACTGGCGACGTGATCCAAATTTAAACGTCACCTATCTTACATGTCCACCCAACATTGAGACCTATAAATCTACAGCATATTTCATTTTCCACTTGTGCTGTACCCACTTGCAATGGACACATAAAGGATACATTTTGAATTGATATTACTAGAATGAATCCAACTGCTTGCGACTGAGTTTTCTGCTAAATGTGCTTCAAGTGTGTTGTGCCCACCCGTTACCGGAGTCCATATATGTAGCGATTACATTCTGTTCAACTTTCATTTTGTTGGACCAGACGAAAATATCAAGTTTTACGTAATAGGTGCATATTCAAAACATTTCAGGTGTAAAATTTGAAGCACGAATAGTTATTCATATTAGTGATATCACTTGGAATAATTCGGCAGCATTTTTGGGCAGCAGACGTTACAAGCTTCCTTGTAGTTTTCCTTGTTTGCTGTAAACCAAATCTGTGCGCCATATCTTAAATCTTGTTTCTTGTGCAAACCTTTAAGTTTATTCGTGGCCGAGAAATATATTTGACAAAGGTAAGCGAGTATAAAATTGTAGCAAATTAAATTTGTAAATGTACATTGTAAAGGCAGTAGTCCATTCATTATTGAACCCTTTATTAGGGTGAGTGTCTATGCTCAAATTTGCAAATTTTTTAAAATTGTTTCCAATGTCGCCATTGAAGAGCTATTCTGAAGAGTAAAGGCGACTATTTATTAAATGGGTATTTCTGAACTACGAAAAAATATACTGGAAAACGTAACTGTTTAAACAATATAAATGTTGGAAATATGTTTTCCTACTCAAAAGATGCGACCACTGCCGGTGCCAAATAGTTTTCCTATTTTAATTTGATTAAGACGGAACCCCACATGAGCAAATTTAGTATTCACGCTACAATTTGTGATAAAACAACTTTGTTTAATTCCATAAAACTGAAGTACATTCAGATTGTTAGATGAATTTTCGACAAAAAATTAGGTCAAATTTTTAATATTATCCGATAGGGTTATTTTGAAACCACAGCAGGAAATTTAAAGTAAAAAATGTGAACCTATTGCAGATTAACTCCCTTCAAAACTGAATCGACTTGAAATTTTGCTTATATTTTTAATTCGTTTTAAGAAACATGGATGCAATGGTTTACTGTGAAATGAAAATTGATACATGGAGGAAAGCATGGGATATTATAAACGATGTTGACGAAACCAAGGTTCTGAGACACGCTCCTACATTACCCTATAAGGCGGGACAGGTAACAGCTGTTCTTATTCTTCAAAATTAGCCAATACAATTCCAATCAAGGTCACAATCAGAAACAATTTTTACAGGTTTTCGTTGCAAAAGTTGCTGATGGTGACCCTGTTCATTGGTGGAGGAGTGACGGACGTCGTTGGGAAAATTTGGGTACAGTTTCTTGTCCAACAGCGCCTGCAATTTGTGTCATGAAAAAACAATGCTTTAAGCTACTGTCCTGGGATGAAAATGTCAAGAAATTGGTTCGTCTGGATTTCGAACGACGTGAATACTTTCCTGGATGTAATGTTTTAAAAGTTTGAAACTTTGATTGTGTAATCATTAGTATCCGATTAAGTTTTCATTCGTGTAATTGTACCGTAATGTTTAATTTAAGGTGTCAAGATGAAAAAGGGTGGGTGCATAGAAATTTCGGAGTGGGGTTCCCTCCCTTATGTCGTCATTGAGTACTGTGGCACTGGTGATCCGCTCTTAGCAGTAAATGGCCCACATGGTAATTCAAAGGCTTCTCCCCTAAAGAAGAGCATGATGCTGTCGGCCAATCTGAGAAGTCCACACACACCTGGAAAGACACCTGTAAAATTTCTATCCCCTGGTATGTTTGTGGTAAACCGAGTAAAAAAACTTAATCAATGAATAATAATCCCTAACAATAATTGTCCGTTCATTGTACTGCATTCAAAATGCGGACCCCGTTTTGAACTGGTAGTAGACTGCGAGTCACCCGTTAGAAGACCAGTTCCAAGTGGACAAGATACCAGCAGACGAGCTCTTTTTACATTCAGGAGGAAGGTACAAGCTCAACCACAAGAAACGTCTGGTGAGTATCCGGTTTTTTCGGAAGTCGGTTTTATTTGTTTCCGAAGATGTTCAGCACCGTGTCATTATTTATTCCCAACGTTTCTCTCAGAGGAGTCATATTTACACTTAAAAGAGCAGATATTGGATTAAAGAAATAATTATTTCATCTGTACACAGGAATTCACGAGGAAATTGATTCCGACGTGGGTACAAGTGGTACCAACAGTTTCGGTGGAACCCATTCTTTAACAACGATTACGGAACAAGAGAATGGTAGGCATTCTACAATAAAAGTAATATTTTGCAAATTCATTTCCAAATTGCATTGACAGTTTAATTTGTGATTCAACAGAAATTACAACTGACGACGGCGTATTAGATGTGACCGATGAAACAAAATCTATTGATGGTAAGGTGATTTCAGATTGCACCATGACTCTAAGAAATATTGTTTGGCCGATATGAATTTACTGAGCTAATTTTCTGGCAGATCATTTCCCAACTTCAAACCGAGGTTATGTTCGAAACGATCCAAGAGTATTGGATGATATGAGACGGGCAATTAAATCTGGAGCAACACCAAGAAATGCATTTTCGTAAGTTGTGTAATGATAAGCAATGCCTCATTTACAAAACTGTACCTATGACCCATCAACCAAAAATGACCCGAACGGGGACACCGCGCCAAGAGCCAACGGTTAAATTAAAAGAGGGTGGACCTCGTGCATATTTTCTGAAAGTCCCATTGAATTCGATGAGCTCAAATTTTCAAAATCTGAGTTTGAAAAATTGATGGCAACATTTAAGATAGAAACTATGTGGGGTACCTGGAAATTCAAATTCTTTTCTAAAGTTGACGTTCCGCAACCATTTTAAAAACCCGCACGATTTAGTCGCAGCATTACTCCTCAAGATCATTTTTTAAGTATCGTCTATGAAAGTGCCTTTGATTATAAACGCAGATTCTAGAAAATTTAGCTGATCAAATTTAATGGGACTTTCAGAAAATATGCACGAGGTCCACCCTCCTTTAATTTAACCGTTGGCTCTTGGCGCGGTGTCCCCGTTCGGGTCTTTTCTGGGTCATGGTCAGAGGCCTAAGAGACATTACTATCAAATCAACTTGAGAATTGAACCTTCAATCGATGGCGCGTATTTACGATTAATGCCTAATAATAAAGTTCGTGAGCAAGTTGATTTGATTTTAAATTGCACCTCTGACCCATGACCCAGAAGTGAGCCGAACGGGGACACCGCGTCAAGAACGAAAGGTTAAGTTACAGGAAAATGGACTTCGTGCAAATTCTCTCAAAGTCTCATTAAATTCGACCAGCTCAATTTTTTATAATCTGCGATTAAAAATTGAAAATCCTCTTATGTGTAACTTCAATGTGGATTGCCATTTTAAAAATCTGATTATAAAAAATTGAGCTGGTCGAATTTAATGAGACTTTCAGAGAATTTGCACGAGGTTCATTTTCTTGTTATTTAACTGTTGATTATTGACGCGGTGTCCCCGTTCGGGTCATTTCTGGGTCATGGGTCAGAGGTGCAGTTTAAAATCAAATCAACTTGCTCATCAACCCCATTATTAGTCATTAATCGTAAATGCGCGGGATCGGTTGAAGGTTCAATCACAAGTTGATTTGACAGTAATGCCTCAAATTAGGCCTCTGACCCATGACCCAGAAATGACCCGAACGGGGACACCGCGCCAAGAACCAACGGTTAAGTTACAGGAAAATGGACTTCGTGCAAATTCTCTGAAAGTCTCATTAAATTTGATCAGCTCAATTTTCTATAATCTGCGATTAAAAATTGAAAATCCTCTTTTGAGTAACTCCAATGTGGATTGCCATTTTAAAACGGGTTCATCAAAATGTACGATTTTCTAACAAAGCACATATTGTTTATCACACCGTAGTTCTAGATTTGGTTCTCCTTTTTTTAATTTTGTGAACTCAGCAATAAGTAAATATATTTGACAATTTCTAAATGCATTTAATAAATTTCAGGGCGCAGATTCTGAAAGCATCCTCAAGGTCTGTAGAAAGGAGAGAGGTGGATTTACCAAGAAATATCCGACAGGCTTATACTGCAACCGACTACCATGCTAAGCAAGATGTCATATATAATTTGTACCAAATGGAAAAGGAGATCACCGGATATTTCCAGGAAGGCGATTTGTTCAAAGGAATTAAAATTGTTTTGTGCTTGGAGGGATTAGCAAATCATGTTGAAAACCTGTACAAAGTTTACAGTCGTTTGGAGTTCGTCTACGATACAACATTCCCAGCTGGTAATTGAATGTTCTTTTTGCTGTTGAATGACAATGTTCACAAAAAACTGACAGAAATGCTCGTTATTTGCAGCAAACTTTTTTATCAGCACCTTGTCATTTCGGCATCCGAGCTTTAAAACAACTCGATACAATACTAAGCCAGCTATTCCACGTAAAGACATAAACTTTTAATTTACTGACTTTCATTTGGGTTATGAAACATTTCATATCTGAAGTATTTCTTGCAGTTTTGGCGTTACTTCATCAGTTCACCGACGAAGAGTCCCATAAACGAACATTTTCGAACATAATTTCCTTAATTCCTTCCTTTAACTCAGAAAAGACTGTAATTATCACGGATAGAGAGATTAGTATACAGAATGCGATTAAAAGAGGAGCGGAAAAAGTAAAGATATTGCTGTGTTGGAAGCATATGAAGAAGGTATTCCAATATTTCAAATGACCCTTTAACTAATTAATGAAAAGACATTGTTAGCCACAAAATCATTAGTTAGTACATGTGACAGTGTCCTTCTGTGGATTGGTTTTTCAAAGTAGCTTTCATAAGAGTTTTAATGCCTTTAGTATTACCAGACCTTTTGAATTAAACGTAATGCTTTAAATTCGTTTGTAGAATTTCTCAGACTGGATTGGAAAACACTTTAAAGGGGACCCTGAAGTCGATGGTTACTTGGAGGACATTGATTTGTTCATGCATGCAGAGTCTGAAGAGAAATCGAAAGAGATCATCAACGAGTTCGAAGTAAAGTGGCCGTTACAGCTTGTTAATTATTTTCAGAAGCACATCAAATCTGACTTTTTGACTAGCTCTCGTTGGGTTCTGGAATCTCTTGAAATGTATAACGACGTCTCCGGTATAACCACAAATGCTGCTGAAAGTGTCAATAGTTTGCTAAAGAGAATGATAAAACACAAAATGACAGACTTCCCAAGATTCTCCATGGCATTTTATTTTCTCAGCGTGACCAAGCTTGCCGAAATTTGCAATGGTTTCGATGGGATAGGAGAGTTTCAGCTGTTGGCTGAGGGATTGGCGAATAAAAGTCGCCTTAAACTCAGCGCTAAAGACATTGAGGCATACCTTCATGACATCATCGATGTCGAGCAAATCGACCATTTGGTGATGGAGGGTAAATTTCCATCAAGGAGACTAGAACAAGTGGAAACTGTGGATCCTATTCGGGAACTTCAATATCATCGTGGGAATGCTATACGATATATCAAAAGGAACAAGTTGGTGTTTCTGCCAGATCATGGACTGGCACTCGTATTTGGATTTCAAGACAAACCATATTTTGTAATCTATAACCTTTATTAAGCAATTCTACAGCTAATTTTTAAATACTTATGACAGTATTCACAATTTATTCGATTTTGATGCTTTAGGTGAAGTTGGGAAAGAAGTACTGTAGCTGCAGCCGCAAAAGTGAGAATCTTTCGTTGTTTTCATTTTTTCCCAAAAATTTTGTGTCAATCACCATTTTAGGGTCTCCCATTAAATTTTGACCTGCCATGTAGTGGTAGGCAAACATATTTAAGCAGCTGCCGAAAAATCTTTGCTACCTGCTAGTAAATGAGCAATACCAGTTCAGAAATCGGCACCTAACTAAAGTTTTTGACACTTGCAGGAACTTGTGCCCATATTCAAGCTGTTCAGATGGCAAACTCGATAGATCCAGAGAAATTTAAAGCAGTTCCGAGCGAAGTATACAATACTGGTAGATTGTACGATCTCACCAGAAGCAAAAGGACGGCCAAGAAGGGGCCACCATTACTCCGAATTCCTCCAGTTCAGACCGGACATAACTCAAAATCTAATGAAGGTAAAAGAATCCATTTTTCATCTAATTTTGGCCGACATTTTGTTACCTATATCTCAAAGCAATCTCAAAAGCAAAGGTACATTCAAGACCCTTGAGTAATTTGGTCTTAAGGCAGAATTAGCGGTAGTTTTACACTGCATTGTCATTCAAATCAAATCAATCAAACCAATTTCAACTCAGTTAGTGGAATCGTTTTTGGTACTACTAAATGTCTATTCCCACAATCCAGAAAGTGATTTGACTCGGCATAAGAATGTTTCATGAACAATAGTTTTTGTGAATGAATAATGTAATATTGCGAATTGAAGGTTGAACTTTCAAATTGATTTGAGTAACCGTTTTTCTTTTATAATTTGTAGATATAGACCAACTGTCTGCATCAGATGACGATAGCGACAGTGATAGTTCGGGTGATTTGGAAACTGAAATCGAGGAGACTATAATCCAAAATTATATTTCGGATTCGGACACAGATGGTGAGCGATACAAATCTTCACTTCTTAGGAAGATATCCGCGAAGTTCAGTAGGGAAATAATTTGGCTTGAATCTAATTAAAACGTGAAATACTAGGTCTTTTAAGAGCTCCTGAAGTTGATATCACGACGTGTGCAGAGATTCGTCAATTTTCCTGTCTCCCGAAGGTTACCGATGAAAATCTTCTCGATACGACTATGGTCATCAATGGAGTCGTTGTTACTCTAAGGGATCTAAAATCATTTGATGTAACTTTGGAAAATGATGAAATTAAGCTGATTGAGCAATTGGACCAAGATTTTGGTTTCGATGGCAACTCCAAGTTTGTGACTGGAAATATGACGGATAATGCTATCGCCGCTTATATGACATACATTTGCGACGATCAAAAACATTTAGCTGTCACTCCTTCGGAGTATAG
>JAQHQX010000103.1:0-19555 GCA_034694425.1 Arrhopalites sp. Gr-Col-00791
TTCCCTTAGATCTGTAAACAATTTTACTTTCTCCTCATTTTGATCCACCTCCAATTTCAAGACTTCGCTGGCACCATCTTCTGAAAATATGTGGAGCTCCATTTGGAGGTTTTTGACTACGGGGATCGTGGGTGGTTTTAGAGAAACTTCCTTCTCCTGATTGTTGTTGAGAGCAACTTCGATTGTGAAAGTATAGGATGAAACCTTGACACCAAACTTTTTGGGGTCCAAATTTAAATGGTCGTCTTCTAACAATTCTACTCCAATGAGAGAAACATCCAGATCGAATTTTTGTTTCAAAATTTCTTCCTCTACAAAAGACCCCAAGTCAAGTTGATGGCATGTTAATTTTATGGGAAATTTGCTCAATTCGGTTTCATGGACTTTTTCGGATTTGAACAAATTTTTCACCGCGTTCGTCATCTTGGTCTTCATTTTCTTGGCTGTGGCTCTCCAATCTTCAAAAGAGATGGTGTTGACTGCTTGGTCGATTACAACGGAAGAATCTTCCCTAACTGTGAGGTCATGAAACGTCAAGTGGTATTTTTGAAAGTGGGTCCAAGGAATTTCTTTTTCCGACTGAATAACCGAATCGGGGATTATTTGAGTTTCTTCACACTCCATCTTCACTCCGGGGAAAACTGGCACATCTCTCATGGTCAATCCAGTACAGTAAACTCGTCGAAGTGATTTCTCAATGGTCGAAATAGTCTCTTCGACATTTTTCAAATAAGACCCAAGTAAATTTGACTTTTCTGTTAATTGATTGAAAATTGGAGTATGCATATTGCCACCATTTTGTTTTTGAACAAGAGTTTGTATTACTGTCAGAAGAGCCATTTCGTTGTGAAGTAGAGGGCGAGCTAGGTTCAATGACTCTAATGCCCCTTCTTTGTATCCATTTTGATGGTTGTTGAACCAAATGAGGTTTTCTCGACCTTTGAGGAGAACATAAGCTTTTCCTGTATGTGCACCTGCGGCAAAATTCGAATCGAGGTCGATGGCATCTTCGAAATATTTTTTTGCTGTATCCAACGTTTTGTTGAATTTTGAGTCCCGGTTGTACTCGTAATTTCCCAATTGGATCAAATAAAACAAATTTTCGCTATTCCAAATCAATTGTGCGTTCTCCTGGTCATTCAACAGTTCCCGCTCAAAATCTCCATACATTTCTTCAGCTTTTTTGGTTGAAATTTGACCGTCATCCACTTGGCGAAGGAACATTGCCCACCGTTCTTCAACCGCTTGCAAGTGGATCACTTCAAACGGAGTTGGCGCTGTACGCCTTAATACAGTTTCGACTGCCAAATCGCAGGCTTTTTGAGCGATTGACCGTTCATCTCGAAGGGCCGAACGAATATCCGAGAAGAGTTTAGAAAAGTAGGCAAATAATTTGTCTTTCATTTGAATGACGCTCAGTTCGTATGATTGGAAATTTTCTAGTCCTTTCTGTTCCTCCTCATCTCGTTCCTGAGATAATTGTTCAGCCGACCCCAAGAAAAGCTTTTGGTTGACCTCACCAGATGGTGACAGGATGACAAGTTGACCTGTACCCCTTTTACCTTGCCTCGACGTTCGCCCAAACGCCTGTTCCTCTATTCTGAGACTTGATGGAAGAAAAGTGAGGCAGACGTGAAGACCCCCGTATTTTTCGATATCTGCGGTCTTTATGTCAGTCCCTCTGCCAGCCAAATTGGTCGCGACTATAACGTCACCTGGATGAATTCTTTCAATCTGCTTCTCCTGGTTCTCCATATTCTTGGTGTAGATTTTTACTTTGACTTGTCGAAACCTTTTCAAAGCTTCGCTGACTAAATCTGCTTGCTTGATGGTCTCGCAGATTATGAGGACACCCCTCCGTTTGGCCACCTCCTCCAGTGTCGTAATCAAGATCTCTTTGAGCCATTCCTCATCTGATGTGGCGACAAAGTCGGGGAACCTCACATAGCGCTTGTAATGGGTCTCAGGGATGATCAGCAAATCAACATCGTAAACTTGTCTAAAAACTTTCCGACTCGCATCCGACCCTAATGTTCCTGTGAAACCGACCAAGTTGGATCCATACTTTTGGAACATGGCCATATTTGATAAGAAGTTGGTGGTGACAGATTCAGAGCCCAATTTGAGTCCATGCTTGATTTGCAAGAATTGATGAAGTCCATTATTCCAATTTGTACTTCCTTGAACAACTCCTGTCGTCTTGAAGTCGACTGGTTTCACTTGACCATCATCGACGATATAGTGGACATTTTCTTGAAACGCGATTGCTGCGAGACAACTATCCACCCATTTGGGAATTTGAGTTTCGGCAAATTTTTGTAGATTTTTTGGTAATTTCACTGCCGGATTTTGGCCGTTTGAAAATCCTTCAACTTTTTTGTCGGAAATGAGTGCCAAGGTATATTTTTTGAGATGATCTTCTACAAAGGATTCGACATTTTCCACTGGGTGGATCCGCGCTTCTTGCAGATTACCACCTCCAACGATGTATTCGACGACATTGTCAATCGTTTTCAATTCTGAGGTTTCCTGGTCCGCAAATGTGTAGGCAAGATTCCAGGAGCCTCCATCAGCATCAACAGCGCTCCCTGCAATAGTCTGTCCTTCGAGGTAGTAAATTTTGTCAAAGAGCTGGAACAAGTGACTTTTGATGAAAGACATTCGATCCCACATCAAGTGGTACAGGACGTGAAGTAAGTCCATACCTGGCAAAGTGGAGGAGAGGCGAGCCAACTTTGAACTGTCGTCAATAAACATGGAGTCGACCTCGTCGATAATTGCATAGCAAAACTCTCGGTCTCCTATCGTTCCAAGATCGCTGTAGGAATGTCGCAAGTAGTCGAATTGGTATTGCGAACTGTCGCCGTAAACAATTTGCTTCTCATAACATGATTTGAGACCGGAAATGTAACAATTGCTTTTGTCAGCATTGTGGTCACAAGTGATGTCGAACATTGAGTAGAATTTTGACCATTCTTTGGCGTCTCTTTCTGCTAAGACGGAGCTGCTGGTGTAGATATCGACGGTCTTGCCTGTTTGGAGACATCTTATAACAGCGATTATTCCAATTATGGCTGATTTCCCTGAGCCCGTCGCGACCTGGAGGAGTTTCCCTTTCGACTCTACGAGGCCGAATAGGCAGGCAAGAACTTGAACATGGGTCATGTGAAAATTTGTTTGTAAGAAAAACGCTTGCTTTGCGACCATCAGAGCTTCCATTAAAAATTCTTTTTCCGAGAGCAAATGGCCACTTCGAACCGCTCGAGCCCATTTCTTGATGTCGCCAACTGACCAATCGCAGATCTCAACTTGTTTCTCATGAAGAATATGACTTTTTTTTCTGCACTGTTGAATCTTCACAATTTCATTTGAAAACTCTTGATTATTGTCGTCCTGATCAACTAGATCTGAGTTGCTGGCACAATATTCCGATATAATTTGACTAATACTTTTGACTCCACCCAAAGTTGCATCGAATGCAAAGTCATTGATGATTCGATTACAAGTGTCAATGCAATCCGAGACATTCCATCTCAAGTCAGAGTTTTTCAGAGCTGACACGATTTGGTCGAAAATTGTAGCTGATATGTTGTACTGGCAGGACTGGAAGCAAATGTGTTCAAAAATCTTCCTCGGTTCATTTCCTGTTCGTTCTATTGAGAGTTTAAGAAAAGTTTGAAGTTGGTCAAGGCGGATCCCGTTATTCAGAAGTGAATTGAACATTGATTCGACTCTCCCAGTTCTTCTAAACCCCTCCGGCAAATCGTTTAAAAGTATTTGAGATTTTATTAAAATGACAACATCTTGGATCTTCCACTTACGATTAATGTCGCGATCAAAATGTTCCAAAAGGAATTCCAGATAGCGACCGTTTTTACTTGATTCTTTTACGAGTATCAGATTATGAATTAAGTCCTCGATATTCGACAAATCCTGAATTTTCCCCAGAGACTTCACTAAACCTTGTGCCAAATCAGGCCCCACAGATTCAACAATTTTTCTGGCCAGAGAGCGTAGCAATCCTGATTTAAGTTTGAATTTCATTTTTTGGGACATCGTAGAAGCGACTGAAGACTCCTCGATTTGGAATAAGATTTGAGCGCGCCCTTTTTCAAATTCAACTAAGGGGTTCATCAGAATTTTCAATACTTGAATAAAAGGAAGTTTTGACAGTGTTCGCAGGGTAGTCAGAACAAATTGTGTGGGTACTGTACCGGACCTTGAAATCTCTTCTGTCAGTTCTCGTGTCAGGAGAGTCAAAATTATTTCAGGACGGTTCTGTTTTCTTTTAGATTTCAAGTCCTCATCTTCCTCTCCGCTTGAAATCCTACCTTTGTCTTTGGTTACATTCTCGTCATCGCTTTTCGACGCTTCAGAATCTTCTGCATCGCTTTCCTCTGGTGACGCCTCAAATTCCCTATATTGTTCATCACTTTCCGAACCATCTCCCTCATCGGTAGAAGGCATTTCACCCTCACCTTCCTGATCGTACGGCCTGTTGTGACAACGATACAAATCTCGCAGGGCCAGAACCATCTCCAATTTCTCATTCTCACTCGTTGCAAAACAAGAAACGAAATTTGAAATGAGTAAAGTTTTGCGCCATTTCCAACTCTCATCTTGTATTCTCCTTAAACTCTGGAGGTCCCAAAACCGCAATGAAAAAAGCAAATCGAGTAATTCCGAAACGAATTCTCCATTTATTTTGATTTGTTCAATAGCTTTTTTTTGATCATCAAAAACTTGGGTGAAAACGTGCAGAGCGATTTTCGAGATGTCCGGCAAAAAAAATTGTTTGGTGTCATCTCGATTCGATTCGGTGACAATTCGGATCGATTCAGCTTTCAGATTTCTCAGTGCACGAAAACTTTGCTGTCGAATTGCCAAATGTCGATCTTGAACCAATTGATCCGCCAAAAGTTGGACCGTTTCGATAGGGATGTAGGATCCTTCATCGCCTGTTGCATACTGAACGGCCTTGTGGATACAACACAAAATGTTTGACATTTTCCTTCTGTCCTCTTCATCTGCATGATCATCTGATCTTGATACAATTTGATCAAATAATATAGTCAGAGCTCCGACACATTTACCGAGGTCTTTATCCACCTTCTGTTCGATCACAAACTCGTAGGCCTTGAAAACAACCGGATGGAGAATTGATGCTTCCGACAAAATTGACTCTTCAATAATGGCGCTGCACGTTTTCCAATCATCTTGATGCATTATTGATTTAGTTGTAATCACGTAGATGGCCACCATCTTCAAAAAATTTCCACTGGAAATCAAAAAACCTTCATCATGAAATTCCATCAATTTTCGGATCGTCGAATTGTCGAGTTGGAAAACATTGAAACTTGTCGAATTCAAAATTTCTGCTTCAAATTTTTGACACAATTTGTTTTTCTCGTCCTCGGATATTCCGTCAATTTCCATTTGGTGGATAAAATCTTCGACTCCAACTTTCAACTTTAAGTTTCTCCAAAATTCGTTTTCCTGGAAGTGGCCCATATTAAAAAACTTTAAAAGTAGGCTGCCATTTTCATTTGTCATTTTCAAATATTCAATCAACGTCGGAGTGACTAGCGATGCCTTCTCTGGACTCCCAGCAAGTCCATTCAGAATCTTCTGGCTATTTTCCTGTATTGAAGTTGACTTTGAATTTGTCACCATGCACAAGGCAACAGCTTCAAAAATGGAAGCTGGACTGTTTTCAATTAAAAATTCTCCAATAATTTTAAGACTTTGTTCCACAATCTGCAATGGTTGATTCGCTTTCCTCAATAAAATCGATTCAAATCTGGATATGAAATGTGGATTTTGAAAGACAGTTAATTCTATCATTGACCGATTCAAATTTTTAGAGCTACTGTCACTTTCATCCTCTTCTTCGGTCTCCGTACAATCCCCAAGTGACTCAACCTGATTTAAAAATTCTTCATCGTTCAATTGTTCCAAATTTTGAAGTAGACTAAACTCTTTTCGAATATGATCAGCCAATTTTTCCAAATTTTTGTTCAAAAAATCTGCCACCCTTTTCTTCATCGATGGACTTCCATCTTGATCTGATAAAATTGAAAAAAGACGTTTGAAATCTTTTTGATCACAATAAATGGCTCCATCCCAATTCAATGCGATTAGTGCCTGAACAGCCGTCTCCTGGATCTGGAAATTTTTACTTTCAGCTGCTTCTACAAAAATTTTGTGAACCTCTTGAAGGTTCAGCTCATCTCGACTGGCACTGATTAACCCTTTGAGAGCTCCGAGGATCTCGAGTCGATGACGATGACTTCGCGATTTTTTCCAAAATCTGCAAAACCTCTTCACTACTTCGATTGCCTTTTCTTCTGGGGACAGTAGGGTATTGTTACCCATCCAAGTGGTTAGAACACCCATCCTCTGGCGAGAGCTGTTGGAATTCTTCCACAAATTGCAAAAATGTATTGCCAGATTTCTTGATTTTGGTAATGGCGCCAAACTTTGCTGGGCCAATTTTGCTAAAACGAATAGAATTTGATCATATTCGTCATCTTCACCGATGGTACAACCTCTGGCGGTTTCTTTGCAAAACAAAGCTACCAATTGGTTCATAAAGCTTTCTGGCAGGCTTTGATTATTCTGAACTAGTCCAAAAGCGAGAGTCAAAATTTTTAAATTTTGTACATTTGAATTTTCTTCTTTCAAAGAATTTGCTTCGTTTATCGATGACTTTTCAAAATTTTCAAATGCTGTTTCCATTAGTCGCTTTGAAAGACTTTGACCATTTTCTGCAGCATAGATGAGACATTGGATGACCCCATCGATATCCATTTTCAATTGGAGGAGGGACTCTATCACGTGGAAGGGCAGAATAGAAAATTTGCGACCGTAGCTCAAATAATTTTGAAATATTTCCAAGGCACCTTTTACACAGGATAATGTTTGATGCTGCATTTCTACATGATCATTGGCTAAAGATGCACTCCAAATTATTCTGATAGCTTTAGATGCATTTACATTTGGCGCTGGAATTTGAATCAAGGAGACAAGACGAGTACAAATTATTTGCATGTCAAGGTCATGAAAGATGAATTCTGGTAGGTCTTGACTGTTTTGAGCCTGGAAAATTAATGACAAACTCGTTCCCATTTCCTTATTGAAATCTGATTGAGACATCAAAGTCCGATGAGCAAATTCAACGACGGTGTCCGAAAAAATGTATCCAAGTTTATGGGATGCCTTTATCAAAACAGAAGCCGAAATTTCAAAGAGAGAAGTCACACTTTGAAAAATATTTTCGATGGCCTCCAAACAGTAGTGGGGAAAGAGAAATTTGGAACCATCTGGATATTTAAATTCGAGATGCTGGGAAATTATTTCCAAACATATTTTACGTTCTAAAACCTCATCATTCAGGACAAAAGTGAGGAGTTGGAAAATTTCGTCAGAGAATTTAACTGAAGATGCAACCTCATCCAGAATTTTTAAAATAGGTGGATTGATGTAATGTACAAAATTTTTCTCACCCAATACGAGTGTTTGATCAAACTCATAAATTTTCGGAAGCCAATTCAAATCTTGTGGCAAAATCTTGAATTTTTTAGAGATATCGGAGGTACAACACATTTTTTGAAGGGAGAGGCAATAAGCGGCTGTGATGTAGACTTGGATATCGAAGACAGGGTCAAGGGTTAGTGGACGAAGGGTTCCAACTTGCACTTGAGAAAAGTGTTTTGTTTTTGATACTTCGAAGAGGTATTCGGAACACAAAATTCGAGTCATTTTATCTCTACATTTTTGGACTGCTTCTAAGAAGTGCTGAACAGCCGAGTTGGTGAAGTCTTTATTTTGGTATCGAAGTGATTTAACTAAGATGTTGGCGACGATGCAGGAAATGTAGGTTCGATTCAAGTCAATTGGATCATCAGCATGGAAGTCATTCTCTTCTTCGTTGAGATCGGCCAAATGGACGATTGCATCGTCATCGATTGTATCCTCTACAAGAAGTTTTGATGAGAGTAGTTGAGCATTTGGAATCTGGATGGGGTTTGGATGATTCACTAAATTCCCCAAAGTGACGATGATCAGAGCTTCCAATTTTCGATCTCTATTTTGAGTCGCTGTTTCTACAAGAAGGGCCAAAACCGCCTCAGTGGGATCCGGACTTTCAGGCTTGTTGAAAGTGTTCAGAACTGACCTCATCAAACTCGTTGTAAACCTCTTCAAGTCGTCGGGCTGGAAATCGTTGAATTGGTACTTCATAACGATTTTCAGATCTTGTTCAGAACTTGCCATGGCGGATCTGTACATCTTCAAAAATACTTCAAGCCACTTGGAATTCAAACCACGTTTGTCGAACACGAGATAATCTTCAACCATCTCGAGAACTTGAATCCTAACTTTCGAATTGTACCTATCATTCTCCACCACCTTCAAAAATTGTTCCAGAAACCTAAACTTCATTTCCAATTCCTTGGCCCGCTGTTCCACAACGATTTGTGTCGCCAAAAACTCAATTTGTTCCAAATCGACTTCAGGATCCCAAATTTTGTTTGCTAAACTCTTCAAATGTTCTAGAGCCATTGGGAAAGTCTCATGCAATTTTTTGTCATTTTTCGCAAATATTTTAAAAATGAGAGTCTTCATATCTTTCGTACAGCAAGAAAATTGATTTTTGAATCGAGTTAAATTCTTTTCCATCGTAGAAGGAATTCGACCATCGTTTCGTCTAGAATAAATCTCAAAAGTTTTTAAAAGTTTCAAACGACATTCTTCATACCTCTGATCCAAATTCTCAGAGAAAAAATTGTGCGTCAATTGTACCATAATCTCATCACTGATCACTTGGAATTCGATAACAGTAAAAAATATCTGACAAATTCGTTCCAATTCGTACATCGTGACGGCGGCATTTGTAATACGAAATCCGAAACAAGTTTTATCCTTGAGCCATTCGACATCCTTTTCCTTGATTGTTTGGCGAGCACTTGCCCGATTGAAAATTGTGGTGATGTCACCACCTGTTGTTGACCACCATGACCGGTCACTTCCTTGACCACCCCTTGATCCAGGACTGACACTTGACTCAGAATTTCGTTGACAAGCTTTGGACCGATTACTATTGAGGGCATTTGCCAAACTGATATTTTTGATCTCGGTCTTTTCAGACATGTTTTCCTTGTAGCAGCTCATTACAACCTGTTGAGTCTTGACGGCATCAGCCTTAATCCCACCTCCCACCCTATTCTGTCTATTCTCACCAACTCTTTCTAAAACACGCCCACCTGATTCAGAAATCCTTAAAGATTTTTCACCTGTCGAACCCTCTACCAAAAAATCTTTTTCAATGCGATCGCCAAAACCGCCTTTATTTTGGACCAGTTTTGCTGATGTCAAGGAGACGTCCCATTTTTCGAGACAATTTAAAACTTTTGCTCTTGTCTTGGGATTAACATGAGGAACAAAGGGTTCTAAGCGTGATATGACAGAAGCATCAAAGTTGTCACGATTAATTTTAATTGCAATACATTCTACCAATTGACTTAAAATGCCTTGAACTAATTGCAAGTCATCTAAATTTGCCAATGCCAATCCTGAATTACCCGCATCATTTAAATCAAATTGAGGTACAAGAGATGAGGTGGTGGTCAATGAATCGAGTAATTGATTGAAGGTGAGACTATCGCCATCTTTTTCTATGCAATATTTCAAAGTTTGAGAGATTTGGAATTTTGTTTTTAAGGAGATGGAGTCGGATGTGGAATTTAATTTTGACTGGAGGAAGGAGACGAGATAGGAGGGAAGTCCATGTTTTCTAGAAATGTATTTGAAATAATCGACCGTTTTAAATGATCCCAAATCATTATCAGAAGAAGTTTTAGTTACTCTTGATTCTTCATCCAAATTCAAATGGATGTCAGTGTTGGCGGGAAAAAGGTTGTCTAAATCTTGACGGACGATCGATGACTGAGATGGAGGCGTAAATATGTGAAGGTTGAATAGCTTCTCCAATTTCAATTGAGCTGCTGTGGCTGCATTCACTTCTTTTGACGCCATCTTTCCACTGTGGAATTTTAATAAAAACCAAATTATCTTTAATTCAATTGGTTGAAAAATTAATGATAGTAAATTATTCAAAAGGTTTGTGAAGGTAACATAGATTTACACTGAAGCAAATAAGAAACTATTTGAAAAAAAATTGAATGAATTGTAAAGAATTTTCGTTACCTTTTTCTAGGCGTCATTGGATGGGGGTGGGGGAAGGACAAGAGATTTAGGACTCCTACAGTAGGAGGTATCTAATTTTTCAATACCTCGATTTAGACCAATAAGCACCAAGATTCAAGAGCACTTTTTGACCAAAAATGTCTCTCTCCACAGTTCCTTATCTTATCTTGAAAAAAATTACAGTCAAATCCATTAAAAAGAGCAGAGAATCTTTTGCATGTCCCAGCTTAAAAATATGTTTAAAAGAAATTGATTCTAATTTTTATGGAAATCGAATTTGTCATTTCGTTCATTCAAAAGCAATAGAATTTACTTTTTTTAAATTAATGTTGTCGTCAATTTCGACATTTAGAAATAGATTTTATTTTAAGAAATCATTTTTTTCAAAAATCAAGTTAATTGAATAAACAAAAAAAGGACATTGGCGGCTTAACATGGCAAAATCTTTTTCCGAAGAATTGAGTTGAAACTTCGTAGGTAGCTTCCTTAAACCTTCCTGAACAACGTTTAAATGGACCACTTTTCGAGGGATTGCTCCCCTTGACCTCCAGAGGTCACCAAAGTTGACCCTCCATTCAATTGGAATTACTAAACTTCGACGCCGTTTGATTTATTTATTCGATTTTACTTGACGGTCTATGCATTCACATAAAATATTTGGAATTAAACTCAAGCGGCGTCGAAGTTTAGCATTTCCAATTGAATGGAGGGTCAACTTTGGTGACCTCTGGAGGTCAAGGGGAGCAATCCCTCGAAAAGTGGTCCATTTAAACGTTGTTCAGGAAGGTCTAAGGAATCTACCTACGAAGTTTCAACTCAATCCATCTGAAAGAGATTCTGCCATGTTAAGCCGCCCATGTCCTTTATGATTCAACAAAATGTTGTTTAATTTTTGTATTAA
Source organism: Arrhopalites sp. Gr-Col-00791 (assembly GCA_034694425.1). Lineage (NCBI taxonomy): Eukaryota > Metazoa > Arthropoda > Collembola > Symphypleona > Arrhopalitidae > Arrhopalites > Arrhopalites sp. Gr-Col-00791. Next base: position 11,108 of record JAQHQX010000103.1, read on the forward strand.
ATCTGACTAAAACACTTTTCCAGCATAATGGAAAGTAGATGGGGGAGCAGAGCATTGAGATTTATCTCTGTTTTCTATTTCCGTCAAAAATTATTTCAACAAATAAAAATTCACTGTAACTCTATCCCACGTGCTCATATGCCGGCATGCCGGGCTGCGAATAATTTTAACTCACGATGCAATGAGAAAATTAAAATGTTCTTGAATATGTTTGAAAAATTCAAAGTTGAAATTCCTCACCGAAAAAAAATTTATTCAATATAAAATTCGTCTAAAACAAGACGAAGATGAAAATGCCGAATCCATTTAATTTTTAATCCCACGAAGAAACCTTTGATGAAAATAATTAACCAGTTGAAACTTTTATTAAATGTCTCATCACATGGAAAATCATATAAAACCTAACAAAATGAAATTCAAACAATTTCTGAACAATTAAAATAGTTTTAAACATACTCCTCTTAATTTCCAATATCTTACCAATTCGCTAGATGATTCGGAGGCGAACAAAATTTTGCAAATTTTCTATGTCTATCGAAATTCCACTAAAATGTTGATGAAAAAATAGAAACTAATTTTGATGGAATTCTTAATTATTTAATCACAATTAAAATTGTCTATTCAACAGTTTGAATGATTCCGACTTGAATCTTACACACTTAACTTTGTAACTTCTTCAAAGGTCTTCCCAAAATAAAGTGAAATTAATCCGATAAAAAAAGTTCAAGTTGACTTTGAAACTTGTATCACATTCAACACTTGGAGTGTGTCCTTCATTGCAAATTGTTTCCAGAAATTGATAACTTCAAGTAATATGATTGAAAGTTTAACTGTGAAATTTTATACTAAAAAATGAAAATGTACCTTGTAAAAAATTATCCAATAGAGAAAAAGCTGATATGAATGGACACTATTAAGGATTTACAAGATAAATCCATTGGCCCACACTCAAACTCGTCTACACACTCAAGTCAGACCTTTGTTTTTTTGTCACATTCTCTCAACACAACATCAACCATGAGATTGAGTATCTCTACAGTTTTTGCATGGGGATAGTTTTAACATAATTGCAATATTGCAAAACTTGTTCTATTCCATTTTGGATGAGAGAGATTCTTAGACTTTTGTGAATTGGCAACAGAAAGAGTGAGGATATGAACTTTGTACTCTGCAATGGATTTGGGGGGTTGTGGTCTGAGCACTATCTTTACAAATGTCAACAGGATTACAAGTTGGATAAAATTTAAAAAGATTTATGAGGCGGCGTCTGTATTCCAACTCTTTTTTAAATGTTCATCTTCACTTGCGTCTCATAGCGGTCCAGGACCAAGGTCAATTTTTATGAGAATATCCAGACATGGAAAAACATGGGACACTTGTAGAGTAGAATGGAGTGACATGTATTCAAAATCTATTGATCTGGTGTTCTACTCACATTTCTCAAGTCACAATGGAATTGTTGTCAATCTCATCCTATTTTTGGAATTTTTTGGTCGACCCAATATGATGTAACTTATCTTGTTAGTTTGTGAAAAACACGAGAAAAATCTCATTTTCACTCCAAAGCAAGTTTCAACAGTCTAGTCAGTCACCGCCGCACACTGTGACAGATGCAAGGGAAAATGGAATTTTTGAAATGTTTTTGCTTTTCATGAGAAATATAGGAAAGTTGGCTAAAATAACCACTATTCGGTTTTATAGTCCACCTTTTAGATGTTGAGAATGTTGACTTGTGGACGTCTCTAAATAAATCCAATTCAATAGCGGAGAGCACAAGTTCAAACTCATCGTATTTCTGGGGTCGAAGGTTGTCGCAGTCAATTTTTGTGTAAAAATCATCAAAATGGGTGACACTCCAACTTTTCACCAGTCCCAACTTGGCACATTTTGGCACTCACATAAGACAACACTTTCAAAATTCCCCATTTACTCGAATGCAATTGGTTTTCAAAAATTATTTGCTGCCTCTATTATTTTTTCTAGATTTTTAGCACTTTACGAAAATATGACGGTAGTTAACCAGTTTTTAATGCAATTTGTTCGAAATTTCAAAATATTATTTAGAACCACGCGGCCAAGGAACACCTTGAATATTCCTTTTTTCAATTCATTTCAATAAAATATAATTTGAGTTATGATAATTGCGCAAATATGAGCAACTAATTTTATATCGATTTCTGAATTTCTGAATGCTCTGAAATTCGAAAATTTTGACAATGAAAGTAAATGCAATTTAAAATTTTTTCTGAATTGTTTTACAAAGATTTCCGATTTAATTTATGATTTTTTATTTGCACCATAAATGCTCCTGGTAAATACTGACATGCTTGTCAATTTGGTTTTTAAAAATTCGAAACTTAAAAAACTTTGAAAACTACGCTTTTTTCTTGAAATTAGATCAGTGTGCGTCGATTGATTTGTCAACCGATGAGTCGACTGAAGACCTGTAAGGTAAACTGACACACACGAGTCAACTCGTCGCACAGTGTTCTAGACGCCCAAAAAAAGGGAACAGGTGTAAAACTCTAGTTTGAAAAAGTTGATGAAAACGTCTCCTCTTTTATTGTGGAGCTGCCGAGAGTTGTGTGTGTGAGTTGTGAGAATAAAAGTGATGTTTTAATATGGGTTCATTGGTTTTTATCAGCAAATTATTTAAAAGTTTCAGCAAATATTTTACCAGCAAACATAATGAAATTTCCAGCAAAAATATTGAAATTTCCAGCAAAAATAATGAAATCTCCAGCAAATATTTTACAAAAAAATAATTAAACTTCCAGCAAAGATAATGAAATCTCCAGCAAATATTTTACTAGCAAAAATAATAAAATTGTCATCAACAATAATGAACTTTTCATCAAATATACTAAAAATGACAGCAAATATTTAATGAGCCCATTTATTGCTACCTTCTAGCGGATTTTTTGTGAACTTCATAGTACATAAAAAATTCCAGTAGGTGGCATCAGTTATAATGAGGTTAGTTTTATCACGATATAAGATAAATGGTACTGCAACTCCCAGTCTCTCTCTCAACATTGAGCCACTTGCTACCGCTTTTGTCACGGATAGGAACTAATCCGCTAGGGGCGTGTGTCTTAAATCATAACTTCTTCACAGAATGCAAATGAACAATTACGTTTTAATGAACTTTACAGAATATTATTTCATTTAATCAACTCATATCACAACTTTAATGTTACAAATTATAGTGCTAAAGATCACAAACCATGACTTGCATATTAGTCTAGTGCCATGCACGTTCAAGAGATCAGTTGGCGCTCTTTCTGTCCACTTTTATCTTACACGAGATGTAATTTTTTCTTTGTTGTTTTGGAGTATCTCAGTTCAAAAATAATGATAAAAGGTAGATTATGATCCTGGTGATTCCATTTCATTGTTCACGCCGACGATGGAAGATGAATTTGGCTCACATCATTGGTAATAGTTTCCTTCAATTCCAAAATTCATCTGTCACAAAGGGGGAATTCATCAGGTAGTCACTCAGCATCTAATGGGTGACTTGCTCTAGAAGGGGTCACCTTTTGATTGTGGAATTAACAACGGTTCTGTCAATTGGCTTCTCTTTGGAACAACTTTATTGTAGTACACAGGCATTTTATCATTAGCGAAAATGGTTGGCACCGCATCTGCTGTTAGCGTCCACCTATTCGTTGGCTCAGATGACAACACTATTTACTTTGACTGTCTTCTCTTTACATGTATACTTTTCGTCAAAATGTAAATGACAGTCTAGATTTTGCAAAATCAAATTTTAACCTTCCCGTTTCGGAATACTCCTTATCCACTGTTTCCTTATTTCTGGATCTTTGGGGCACAAAAACAGATGACACGAGACTCTGGGCAGTACAAAATACTGACCGGCAACCGCTATGAAAACAACCATCACTTGGCATTTTAAAGCTAGTTTTAATCAACTTTTCAACATAATCGTATTTGAAATTGTGAAAAAGTTATGACTTAGAACACACACGCCCCTAGCGGATTAGTTTCCCTCCGTGACACATTGAGAGTCAAAAGTTGAATTGGAGTTGCAATACCATTTTATCTTATATCGTGGTTTTATTAAAGTAGTTAGCGAGCGAGCGAGCTAGTTTAGAGAACTCCGATAATACTGACTAAGTACAAGATGCTGTTACTTGTGAATTTATGTCATATTTTGTTGGCGAATCTCGACAACTTTTTTACGGAATAAATTGAACTTACGATTAGCCGATGTCACGGACGTCAATTCCATTTTCTCGGGATAACACTTTAAATGACTTGCATTAAATTGAGTACACAGAATTTGAATTTTGTTGTGTTTTTATTTTAATGTCAATGTAGTTTCCTAATCAAATTAATATGACAGCAGAGAGTTAGACCTGAATGGTGATTTGGAAGTATCTAAAGTGTTGAATCAATACTAATTCATCATATCAACAACACTGTTGATGATGTGATGAATTAGTCCAAGAAAAATTTGCAAGACTAATAAAATGAGGACGAAAAAACCTGAACAATCCAAGATGGGATTTCTGATTGTGTGGCCCAAATAGCCTCAATAAATATTTATAAATTGAATTGAATAAAGTGATGATGATTCCATTTGTTTGGTGTCCTTGTCCATGTTACAAGCCGTACCATTTCCTTTGTGGTCGCGTGGTTGATCAGAATTTAAATTTCTTGAGTGTATTGCAACCAACCTCATCGTAACCGCAGTTATATATCATGTAGATGTCATACTCGCCCTCAACCCCCTGAAATTATTATAGAGGTCTTTTTTTAAATCATTTCTATTTAAATACAGAACCCAATAAATGAATTTTTTTCAACACAACCCTCTCGTTTCTCCCCTTATGATGACAAAACGTCATCAAAACATTAACAAAGTTTGTTTTGAGTTTTCCAAAAAGTTTTGAAACAAAAGAAATAATTTTTTAATTAGAATATCAGATATTCTAATTCAAAATCCAAGAAATTTCAAATTTTCGCACCATCGTCAAAGTATTTGGGGGGCCCAAAATTTACAATACTTTGAACAAAGGGAACATTCTGAATGAATTGAGAGTACGAATTTCGTTCTGTTTAATTCCTCGTTCCATGTCGAACTGGGCGACTTCAAATATGTGATAAACGCTATGTTGCAAGTTGTTGCAGCCAATTTTGGTGCAAACTTGATCAAGATGAGTCATTCTTGAAGTTTTGATGAATTTCAGCTTGGATACAGTTGGTACTGTATTTTTGTGGAGTTTGTTAGTTTACTAGTTAACTCCAAATCTATGTTAAATAACTTAAAAATAATTCCTTCAATGTAGTCTTGGGAAATCCTTCAAGGAGCTTAAGTCTTGAATCTTGAGTCGATACATTAAAATCTGTGGCTCCTGGAGTGATTTTTTGACCAACTTGACATTTTCAGCCGCGACGGCTGACTTAGCGCCCATAAATATGTCTGGGAATGGTTTGAATTGGCTTTAGTGAGACCCTGATTTTCCGTAAAAGCTCAACAAAACAAAATGACAAAATACGTTGACCCAAACAGATTTGGCACAAGAATAGAAAATGTACCAACACCAATACACATCTTTTTAACTGACAATAAGGAAAACGGTTAAAACTTTAAGATAGTTTAATACAAATAATTTATTTATACTTACGTCTTTGATTGTTGCTTTAGTTGAACCATCGTAATGGTACTCCTTGTTTGCGGAAACCGGACAAATTGGATCAATTTTATTTCCATCTGCTGTTTTATTATAGTTACTGCACAAGTCAAATCGAATTGTTAGATTCCTCTTATCTTCGGAATATGTAACGGGAACATTCATAATTTTAGGGTTGATGTTGAACTTTTTACAATCTTCTGTACAAATGAACAGCACAGGCAAGAGCAATTAATCATCACGTGGATTGAATGTATGACAGTAAGTTGTCAATGAAAACGTGTCACAGTTTAAATTGTTAGCCAAACTCAAACTCAAACTCAACCACAACCAGGGAGCCCGACAATCAAGTTTCTTTTTGCTTGATAGATTATTCAGTACAAGTGTGTGAGCTCAGCTTTTCAGGTTGAGTGTAAGTCTGTAGCCGAAACTTTAGTATTAGTATAGTGTGAGCTAGCGTTTTATTATTGATTATGATCAACTGAAATGCAGCCGTAAAATGCTTACATTCAAAATAAGGATTAAAGAACTGGCAGAAAATGAAAAATGTGCTCAACTTTTCTCGAAAACTTAAAAAGGAGATGACAGGAAATAATCTGGGGTCAATTTAACGTAATACCCATTGTATTTAAAAATGTATAGGCTTAGCTATGCAAAAGGCGTTTTTTAAATAGCATTTTCATTTCTGCCAGTTCCCACTGTTTGTCAGCAAGCGGGTTGAAAATTCTTGTTTCTGGCAGGGATGGCTTTTTATCGGCCAAAACGAAATGCTGGCCGGCTAAAAGTGGTGAAAACTCAAAAAAGTTTCAGTAGCTTTAACTATAATAACTATAATATTTTTGGAGATTTGGGAGGATACTTTTCAGTCATACGAGTCGATTAAAATGGTTAACAATTCCTTTCAGTAGATGATATGGGGATGTCTTCGTGATTCTGATTTCGACTACAAATCCTGTCTAATCGCCCTTCTTCCTTTTAAAGGAACAAAATAAAAACTATACCAACCTGAAGCTAATCTGTGGATGGTGACTTGATATTTAGTTGAAGCATGTGTCAAATCTTGACTAAATTGTTTCAAGCAACTTGTTTGTGAGGGTTCAGGGGTAAAAAGTTTTTAACGATGAACTCTGAAAACGAGTTATAAAATTGACACAATTCAAAAAGGACACAAATGACTACCAAATTGGTCACAGACCAATGCAATCGTAAAATTAATTTGCAAAACAAATAAGGCCGTCATAGAACTTTTTTCGTTTTTCATTTGAGCCATTTTTTATTTTGGCCACTTTTGGTTTTGGCTGGCCACTCTTTTGGCCAGGGGGCCGAACCCTGATTTCTGGTGGTACAACTAGAACTTCGAAAATAGAATAACTTTTTTCTAAATTGATAAAATGACAAAGTGAACAGTACGAACTTGTAGATGTAAATGATCCCGAAACGCTAAATTTTTTTGCAGTTGGTTCCCATGCACAGGTAACTCCCCCCATGCCGCATTCAAGTGTACATTCTGGAGTAGTCTCTGTTTGTTCAAACACACAAAAAAAATGTTCACGTGATCAAGTTTTATCACTATCTTACCTAACCAGTACAAGTAACTAACAGATGATTCCATTGTTAGTGCTAGAATCTAGTCTCTTATTCAGTTCACTGAGTACCAGGTAGTCCCAATGAGCTCTATATCGCATCAAACCGATAGTTCTTCAAGTTCTTTGACCTTGGCTCCTGTATCTCATTGAACTTTCGATGAAATATTCTGTCCGTTCACGAAAAATGTCTAGCAAAAAGTCGGCTTTATTTCTTCAACTCAAAGAAAATTTTGCATCTGGCTCAAAGTTATTGACCTTCTAACACAATAAATGTACTCATGATCTTGGTGAGGTTACTGGGTAGAAACTGAGATACCGGTTCGATCTATAATATATCCCCACCCCATCGACTTTAATTCTTAAGTGTTATTATATGATCTCCAAGATGAACGTGATTGAACTTGGTACGACACCAAGTTTCACAATCAGTCAAAAAATGATGAGCAAATTTTTGTCGCTTTCAAGTCAATAAAAGTGCCGTTTTCTTCTTCACAAAATTCCCACATTTGTTTCCAATGAGGTGTACAAAATGAATTTCTCGTTAATTTTTCCATAGAATTGTTTTGGTGACAGGTGGCCGCGGCCGCGGGAGGCAGATTTTTGAAATTTGTCTACAATCAGAAGGTCATTTGAAAATTTCGAGTTCAAATTCAAAGGAGTAAAGGTTGAAAGAAATATTAATTTCTGAAATATTTTAGGCTTCATTATTCAGTCTGTTCCCATATTTATTGTATTATTATTCGATATTTTTGGAGGAAAGTTTAAAATTCAAGGAAAGACTCAACACTAATTTCTTAAAACTCGAAAATCCCGGCAACTTTAGGTTGTAGCTGCATTTGCAGAGTTGGCACGATTCTTGAAAATTGTGGATATTTCTAACCTGGGTTAGATTCGAAATTTAAGAATTTGGTTGATGCCATCTGCAAACTCGTTCCCATGTCGGTACACAGAGACTTCAAGAGTCTTGAATTAAATTGTTGTGGATGTGATGAACCAAAATCATGAAAGGAAGGGAGAAATTGAGTTTCCAAAATTCCCACACTTGATTCCAATTGGATGTAGAAAATGAATTTGGTTCCGATCTTTCCATAGAGTGTGTCCTGCCCAATCACAAATCAGCTGATGGGATTGAGAAAAAATCAATCCGAACCTCAAATAAAGGTGGAGTTCCAAAACTACGAATAGAATCGACCAAAAACCAA
>JAQHQX010000104.1:0-19336 GCA_034694425.1 Arrhopalites sp. Gr-Col-00791
TTAATTTAATTAAGATGGAAAGTGTATTCAATCTACATTATTCATCCCAATTTAACACGTTAATAAAGTCATGGGGGTTTGTGAGATATTCCATTTAATTTATTCATCATCAGAGTGAAATGTTTAATCAAGTTTTTGAACTGTAGTCCTCCTCACCTCTCTTTTTTCATTTCGAAAAAAGATGATTGGTCCAAAATACGAATTTTGTAAATTAAAAAGTGTCCCCTTGGTTGAACCTAGATGACTGAATGGGACCTCCAGTCAATGTGTACTACAGCCGATATTGGCCCACAAAGTGGCTTAGTTTTTGAACCTTATTGAATTCTGGAATTAAATAGTTTTGAATAGCGGCTCTTTTGACCTCTCCTTCAACCAGGTCAAGTTGATTGGGTTATTATTTTCAAGAAATGCCTCCTTCATAGAGACTCTTACGCCACATAGCCCCCTTCAACAGACAACTACCACATTTGCTCTATTCTATTGTACAAATCACAAATGGGCTGGATACCCAATCTGTTATCCTTGTTTTGGCGACAGAGTAAAACTCAAACGAAATCATAGAAACCTTAGAAGCGGCCTTCATTTTCGCTTTTCCTCTTCTTTGGTTTTTTAGTTTCATTAATCTCATCTCCACATCCCGGTATCGTCATTAAAGGTAATTAAACAGAGTTCAAATTGTGGTCCCATCAATACTTTATCGAGTTCAAGTTTTATTTTTGGGAATTAATCTTTTTGCATTTAATTAAACGCACAAGAATTCCTGACGTTAGTCTGACGTTTGCGGCTACACAGAAAACGAAGGAAAAAATTCGTGTATTCGGTAAATTCAAGTTAATTTTAAATGTTTTCATAACTTTGAGCAATTGTTTTAGATGGTTGTCATTTGTGAAACTGATGTTTTGTTTAATTGTAAGTTAGAAGTAATTACAGGTTGTTCTAATTTGTAAGACATGAATGAACATATTTAATATGTAACTATAACATATATACCTATATATACTATACCCTTAGTATGTTCACAAATATCTTACAAACATTAGAAAACACCATAATTGAATATTTATTAATTTGTATTGGAAAATACTATGCAGAGAGACTCTTTCGAGTCTTGAGTTAACTTTGTTTTAGAAGAGTATCAAGTGGAGATTTAATTATCTTGTATTTATATTTAACTTGCATCATTAAGAAAGTACCTATATTTGTTCACTTTTTTTCAAAAATGTGTGATGCGGCTTCTAATACATACCAACAGCTTCGTTTGGACCTAAATAGACTAGAAATCACGACGGCACCAAATCCGGAAAACGATTTCACCTCGAAAAAAATGAAAAACAAAAATTTCATAGCCCCGGGCTATAAATCTATAACGGGTCGGGTATATCTATACCGTCCAGGATATACCTATAAAATGAATTTTTTTACATTTTTACCTACTACTGGTAATAATAATGCAATATAAGAATGAGGAACTTGGTTGAAGCCAAGTTTGTCAATTCTCATTTCTGACTTCTAAATAATTGGTTTTGACCCTTGAATAATTGGTTTGAATTCTTTACAACAATTTACTATTACCTACATACTACTGGAAATGATAATGTAATATCGATTAACGGTAATCATACCAAACAAAATCACTAAAAAACGAGAATGCACAAACTTGGCTGGCGCCAAGTTTGGCAATTCTAACGGGATTTCGGTCGTCCCGTCCCGATTCGGAGCTCTAATTTTGTTTAGTATTATTACCGTTAATCGATATTACATTATTATTTCCAGCAGTAGGTAATAGTATGTCACCTGTACCAGTATATTACCGGTACTAGGTAACAATATATTACTCGAATAATTCGTTACATGTTGGTATGCATTAGAAGTCGCTGTACCATCGTGATCAACCTATATAGGTGTTTTCATAATAATAGTTAATTAAACAGAGTCACTGCTGCTCTTGCGTGCCCTGCGGGCAAGTAGAGCGAAGCGACTCTTGTTTTATTATTATATTTATCTTACTTTTTTATCACTTCATTCATATTTTTAGTATTGCTGTTGATCAACTTGTGAACAAAATCAAAATATCCGTCCATAATCTTTTTCCGCCTTTCCGGTCGTCAATCGACTACAACAATTGTTAAGTGATTGAGGTAACAAATAGTATTCAACTTTTACACAACAATCTTAATACGCGTACAAAAATCTTCTCATCTCCTTTAATGATCAACTTGATATTAATTATTTAAAATTCCTATCGTCTAACCTAGAATTAACTTGTGACAATTAAGAAACTCTCAAGCTCTACAAAAGGTGAATAAAATTTTATTCAATCGTTATTTATCGAATTTTTAATTATAATCCACAGAATGTAACTCCTACTACACAGAACATTTCTAATCAATTTTTATAGAAAATGGAGTCAGCATCTCCAACAAAAAGAGGACGAAGTGGTTGTAAAAGTCAAAACAATTCAAATGGGGCATCAACTTCCAGAGCACGGTCATCATCGTCTTCATCCGGTTCAGAAGACCCTGTCTACATAAAGAGACAACGAAAACGAGAAGTAGGGCAAGAAAAATTTGATAGAGAAAATTCAGCTGGTGAACGACCACGTAAGAAAATTGCTCCACTCCATGACCCCAATGACTCATTATTGTTTAGTGATGACCACAAAGCGTTGATTCTAAGCAAGGGGGATAGATCTGTTGGGACCGTGGACGTCGTGGTGGATCCCAGACTATCTGAAGTCTTGCAAGAGCATCAGATAGAGGGAGTTGAAAAAATGTACCAACGACTCATAACGGCCAATGACAATAACGACGTTGGATTCATCCTGGCTGATGTGATGGGTCTCGGAAAGACTATTCAATGTATTACCGTTCTCTGGACATTTCTTTATCAAAGTTCAAAGTGGAATTTTGAAGAGGAGCAGATTGAACCAACCATTAGAAAAGCTATTATTGTCTGTCCAGCGAGCCTCATTGAGGTTTGGCACAATGAAATAAAAAATAATCTTGTTCAAGTGGCTGAAAAAAACCTCCACTCAGAAATGAAACTCTGCGTCATCAATGACCGGGTCAAGGGTACAGAAGCTAAGGAACGACTTGTTGAAGAATTTTTGACTCCAACGAATCAACAACAATGCCTTTTAATTTCTTACAATGGATTCACAAACATGGCTCTGACGGGTGGACCTTTGAGAACTAATCCAGAGGGAATTGTTGGCCTCATCGTGTGTGACGAAGGTCACATGCTCAAATCTACATCTTCACAACGATACAAAACTCTTGACAACTTCAAGGTATCATAAATATTCAAATTGAACGCTCCACTCATTTTATTTATATTTGAATGTTCATATTTAAAAAAATTCTGATTTTCATTTGAAATTTGAAAAATTATTTTAGGTCAAAAGGAAGATTATCTTGACTGGAACTCCACTCCAAAATCATTTGGGAGAATATTGGGCAATTATTCGCATGCTCGACTATGGTTTTAGAATGAAATATCCCCACAGGATATTTGACGGAAAGATTCGAAAACCAATTGAAAATTATGTTGAAGACAAACTAAGCGGTGAAGATGCAGAGCGACCCCTAGAACTTGATACAATTCGACAAATAGTTGAACCATTTTTTCTACGTCGTACAAAAAATACTTTTATTTCTGATTCAGTGAAAAGGTTTCAACACATCATTTGTTGCAGAATGGAGTCATCCCCATCTGATAATTCAAACATCCAAATGACACTCTACAATAACTTTATTCAAGTCTACTCGAACCAATTGGATAAACTAGAAGAATATCAGCAAAAAAAAGGCTCGTACCATCAAAAAGGTTTGAAGCCTCCTCAGCCAGTCACTGTTTTCCAAGCGATTCGATTCCTCCAGCTTTTATGTGCTCATCCCAAATTAATTGAATCAACTCTTGCAACTTGGATAGAGAAGAAATTTGAAAATTATTCCGAGTTACAGACTCCTGAAATAAAACAGACGATGAAGAAACATGACTACACTTTATCAGCCAAGATGCGAGTACTCATCCAACTTCTTCAGGAGATTAGAAAGACTGGTGATCGTGTGGTTGTTGCATCGAGCTACACAACCGTCCTTCGAGTCATTGAAAAATGTTGTAAAAAGAAAAATTTCCCCTACACTCGTTTTGATAGCAAGACAAGGTATTATTAAGAGGTTCAATGACCCTACAACAAAGAATATGTTCATCTTGACCCTGAGTACAAAAGCTGGGGGCTATGGTATCAGTTTAGTTGGAGCAAATCATTTCGTCATGTTTGATCCTGACTGGAATCCACATAATGATGATCAAGCAATGGGTCGAATTTATCGATTGGGTCAAAAGAAAAATTGTCACTTTTATCGACTTTTGACTACCGGCTCAATTGAGGAAGCCATTTTTCAAAAACAGATTACTAAGAAGATGTTGGCTGGTCAAGTCCTATCGGATGGTAAGGAAAAAGATGCAGATGAGGAACAGGGTTTCATGGACGACGACGACGATGACGATGACGATGACAGCGTATTTTTTGCCAATTTGGACAGCGAATCAGAAGGTGAAGATTTTGATTGGGAGGACATTCTGACGGCAGCGCTGTCAAAATTGGCAAGACAGCAAGACAAGAATAAGGAAGTGAAAAAGAGGAGTGTGACAATGAAGAATATAGAAAAAAATTATTTTTATTTCAGACAAAAGATTCAAGAGAAACGAGAAGATGGTACCAAGTTTTTTAGTTTGCTACACGATGCGATGAATTGCGATCTGCGTTGTGCTGCCGACACGACGAGTAGCAATCCTCTTGATTTGGGGAAGAACAAGGCTCAAGTTTACGATGAGCTGAATCTTCATGAATATATTCATATTATTAACTTGGAAAATGATGGTAGGTATTTGTCAGAGGATTCAAAGGTTTTGTTGAATGCTTGGACCTCTTTTGTAGATGACATTTCCATGGTTTTCACCAAAGAGTTGGTGGATTAGTAGGGACGAAACAAAAGTCTTAGCTTTGTTAATATTTTTCTACATTTGAATCTAGTTCTAAACACATATTTTATATATTTCCAACATCAAGTTTGTTCTTGTTAATACTTCCATTCTTGAAATTTATTTTACTACAAATTCATTCTTAATTCTCTAATATTAATCATTTTAAAAGTTATTTGAAAGTGTAAAAAAATTTGAAATTATTTACTTGTTGTTTGAATTTTGGATATTATTATGATTAGTCGATTGACTTCAATTTGATTTGTTCAAATGAATGATTTTGATGTAATGTCTTTATTAAATACATTTATCTAATTCAAATGTTTCTTATATTTCTTGATTATCTTGGGCATTCGAAAATTTGAATTTTGTATGGAATAGCTGTCAGTGCAATTTACAATAATGTTGATTGACAATTCAATTTTTCCTTGAATAAAACTATGAAGTATGAGCAAAATATCATTGAAAATTTGTGTGATGGATCCAAAACTCTTCTTGTTGTCGAAGTGAAGCATTTCCACACTGTGCCCGATTCCAGAAAAAAGTATAATTTTCATGAAATTTCGCTTTCTCCGATGTCGACTTTTTAATTGCAGGTCCTCAACTACTATTCAGGGGTCATCTTTTGGTGACGTATTACAATTTAAAAAAAATTCTGTTGCCGATAAAATAAAACAATTTTTGAAAATGCATTAGAGTAAATGACGACACTGTCAAAGTTTGACAGTCAAACTCCGCAGCAATAAAGTTCCGGGGAGCTGCCAACATCCGATTGTAGACCAAACACTTCTGTAATTCTCTACACGGAAATTGGCTGCGCATATTTGCGCTTTTTCAACAACTTGAATTTTGAATTTTTAACTGAATTTGAGTGAGAATTTGATGATGTTGTGGCTGTGTCCCATATTTCTTCCATATGATTGAAACCATTTTCATTGGTAATTTTTGCGGCACCAAAAATCATTATTTTAGTGAATCATCTAACTGCTCGCTGCGCTCGCAATTTCTAATGATTAGGAATTTGGTACCGGAATAATTATTTTTGGTGCCAGGAAATTTGGTGCCAGCATTAATATATTTGGTGCCCCAAACATATTACCCCTTTTTTCATTAATCAACATCTCCAATTGACAGACGATTCTCGATGTGAAAATAAAAGTCAGTAGCACCGTCCTCTCAGAATGTCACATTTAACACGAGCATCATTTTTTATTGAACCAGGTACAGCTTGAGGGGTAAACCATTGAAATGTTGACTAAAAGTTCCTCCTTCATTGAAATTATTTCAATGTGTACTATTTAGGCAAAGTTGAAAAATCTTGACGAAAGGGAAGTGAAGATCATACACCCGCCTTGTAAACGTTGGATGAAACGTGCTCATCTTGTGACGACGAGTAGACGACCCAACGAAATGGTGACAAAGATGATGAAAATGGGTGTGGACATTCGCTCCATCTGGTGGAAACTCCCAACTTTTATTCCAAATTGAGGAATCGATTTGAGTTCAAAAGTGACGATTCGACACTTCAACGATTTGATACAAGTCTTCCAAGTGTATTTGGAAGTGCCAGTTGATGTTGAGGGGTCGGGGCTATTGTTGATCTCGACTTCCAGGTTCTGACATTTCAGTAAAATCTGTTTCGAAATGTCGGCCAGTTTTTGGGGAATGGCAAATGCCTTATTGTAGAAAATGAGGAATGTGATGCCCGCATATAGGGAGGTTTGACTGATGATGAAAGTGATGAATGGGTGTTCAGAATGATATCGAATAACGAAAAACCCACCAAGGATAGCAAAACTGGAGCAGAGGACCCTCATACCGAATGTGATGGACAAGTTGCTTTGATTGAAGATTTGGATGAATAATTGAAGTTTACGGAGACATTTGCAGGCCAGAACGATCGAGTTTGTGTCAGAGGTTCTGTAAATCAATCAAAAAAATATCAGATGATCAAATTTATGTAGATGCTGGATCACGGGATGTGGAGCGGGAAATTTTGAAGGGCTTTTTCAAGAGTCTTACCTTAGTAGGGAATAAATTTCATGAAAGAGGACGTCACAATGTTGGAAGAAGAGAAGTTGGACCATCATTTGAAAGTATCCACTCCCGACGAAAGACCACGTGACAAATTGATAGAGAATTAAAAGTAGGAAGGAGAACCATCCTTGAAATGCTGGTGGGAGAAGAGATTTGCTAATATTTGAATCCAACAAATTAATGAGGACGACACAAAAACAAGTTTCATTGAGTGTTGGTGGTAAGGACAGTATTAGTAGTTCTTGAAGCGAGTACTCCCTCCACGATCGCACTTTTCGGGACTTCACTACAATCTCAAAAAATTATTGTAAATTTAAATATCGTATTCAAATCGGTCGACCAGGAAAGTTAAAACTTGATACATGAATAAATTTTCCTTTATGTGGATCATCTTTAAAAATTAAATCAATTTAAATGTGAATATCTTTAAAATGATTTTCAATCAGAGCAGTTCAGGCTGCAAAAATTACGGAGTGAGTTTACCGTTTCCTTTGACAAAGAATTCGTTGAAGATGGCAACAAAGTCGACAGGATGGAGTAGAAATGAAATATTATGAAAAATGCACACAAAAGTACACCCAATGAGCCCAAATGTGTGGAGGATGATGTATTGAGGAGGACACTGAGATTCACTTGAATTCTTGTTAATGCATCGAGTGATATGAAGTCCCACCAAAATGATCCAGATGATGCAAATCCACAGAAGAAATTTCCAGATTTTCAATCTCCACTTGGATCTTTGAAGTTCAATTCGACCTCTTTCAGCATCCACTTTTATGGGCAGTAAATTAAAGAAAGAGGAGTACCTCATAGCCATCAGGGGGAACCGAAATTCTTCCTTTGTCAGCATCTTTCCGTGTGTGGGAATAAATTTGAATCTAGAGATTCCGCCTATTTAAAATGTTCGTAGTTACTAGTCCAATTTAAAAATTGTGGACAGTGACCAGCGTCATTCAGCCACTGATGTTTTTCAGTCTGACTGACTCGGAAGCCTTCCAAATGAGCAAGCGAAGTGAGACACGATGGGACATTAATTTTTGTTGGAGGAATTCGATAGGAGACAAACAGATAATTCTTACAAATTGTTTAATTGGACTCATCAAAATTACCCAAATTACTTATGCTGTTTGTAGGTAGATGGCACAAACCAGTGGGAACGGAGTTGACAGACTCAATGGAAGGGACAATTGATTTTTTGTACCAAAGGAATATCTTTAAAATTTTTGCCTAATTGTCCTCAATCAACAGAGATTGGGCGGCAATCAATTGAATATGGAATTAGGACTTGTTGTAGGTTGTTTGATAACAGCAATTTCTATTAGTCACGATTGGAATTCATACAGCTAATCACAGTCTTTTTGTTAAGTCGGTTCATAAATATTATAACCGAATGATTTATTTAGTATTAAACCCCGGAACACTTAGAGTACTTGATACTTTGCGAAATTCCTATTTAAAATCAATAATCCCTTTAATAGTCTCTGTGCCCCACGGGGTATACCGGCCTTGTCAGCTCTTATTTTGGTGTGATTTCCTTATTCAATTTTAAATTATTTACCATTCTGACATCTAATTATGGGAACGAGGGGTGGGTATAGTTACTATACTATAGTAAATAGAAAAGTTTTCGTGTGGAATTGTAGTAGAGATGCTCTTCCCAACACGTTTGTGTCTTTGCACAGTCCACCACCCGCCTACACTTACCCGACTCAACTCCCCCAACTCTCGAATCCGGGTAAATGCCTCTGTCCGCATGTCTGCACTAGCAACCTTGGTCTGAGAAGAGAACTCAGAGTGAAGGAAAAACCTACAAAGTCTAGCTTCGATCTTTCATCGACCCATTTGGCATTTGTCATGTCCAGAACAGCAGCTCTATCACCGAACCAGATGTCAACCCCGCCAAAATCCAATTTATCCCAAACGCCAAACACCTTCAGAAAACTCAAGTGTGTTCTGATGTGTTGGTACAAATCATGAATACGGACCAACGCGGTGGTCGGTGCACCGACTATCAATTACGAATCTCATTTCAGTCTAACTTGTTTTCCACCAATTTTTTCAAACTAACCAAGATTTTTTCCATCTTTTTATCCATAATCTCACTTGGAAATGATGTGAAACTTGACAAGAAACTTTTGTAGGCAGTAAATTCTAATTAATTTGTCAATAAAGAATTAGCAGACATTTATTGTATTTGTACAGTTAACCGGAGATACAGCAGTCATTTCTTAAATGTTTTGTTTAGATCTTTAATCAAGTCACAACCAATTTGATTGTGTTGATGCAGTTCGCCCAAGAGTTCTAAAACTATCGAGTGAAGCGTTGGACAATTCTTACTCCGGTGAATAGTTTAATGTAACTTTTTGAATTGTCAGTGTCTTCAGCTCTCCCTTGCCTTAATAAAAGAGAATTGATGAAAAAATTTGTTTGTAAATTAAATGGTGTCCCCTTGTACGTGGACAAACTGAGCATTTAAATTTGACTTGTTATGGATTCTTGGCGAGCACAATTTGTCAAAGACCAGTCGATCGGAATCAAGTGGAGGCACCACCCAACTTTAATATTCCCCTGAACAATCAAATAAAGTGAAATATTTGACGTGGATCAGTCGGTGGCTCACAACTGGACTGGACTTGTGGGCAGAGAAAATCCTTTTGTCCTTTTGTCTTTGTGGCTGACCTTCGTCTCCATCGATCCGACTAGTTAAAGGAGAAAAGAAAACAATGAACACTGGAACCCCATAAAGGAATACTGTAGTAACTACACTGAGTGTAGTTTCATCATTCACCTCAGTCCACATTTACAAACTTCCCATTTCATTCATCTCCATCTTTCAAATGCAACACAAGCTTTTTGTACAACTCATTTCAAGTTTATGGATTTTAAAAGTCTATAAAATACTTTTGACGATGAAAATGTCTTTATTACTAAATGAATTTGCTCCAACAATGAGCTGGAACATTTGACTCCATTTTGACTAAATTCAAATCCATGTGGAAGCAAGTACATGCACGAAGTGCAAATAAAAATATTGCAAAACAAAAAACGAGCAACTTTCATGAGATGATTCAGGAGTAAATTTCAGTTGATTGAAATCGTGATCCACGCGAGGACCACCCCTTATTTATATTCGCCTGAACAATCAAATAAACTGAAACTTCAGAGCAGAACCAATCGGTAGTTCACAACTGAACTGGACTTGTGTGCAGGGAAAATCCTCTTGTCCTTTTTGTCTTTGTGGTTGGCCTTCATCTCCATCGATCCGACTAGTGCAAGGAGAGAATTTACAGTCGACATTGGAACCCAATAAAGGAATACTGGAGCTTCGTCATTCACCTCAGTCTGCAATTACAAACTTTCAATTTCATCCATCTCCATCCATTGCGCAATGGATGGCATCCATGCAGGGAAAGAACTTTCTACTCAACTGATTTCGAGTTTACGAATTTTAAAAGCCTCTAAAAATCACATTTGGCCACTCACACAAGTGACGCGTTCAGTTGACATCAAGACAACTAAATTCCACCAACCTACTTGGAAGCAAGTTGGCAATAGGTGGAAATAAACATTTTGCAAGTAAAAAACAACCTGACTTGACGAGACGACACAATTAAAAATTCTTATTCAAAATTTGTTTCCAGTTGGCCCCAGAAATTTTTATGTTAATTTTTATGAAAAGAATTAAAACTTCAGTCTACAGATCTACAAGATGCTGAACAGAGTGATTGTCTTTCTTGCCTTTTCTGTAATCACAATTGGAGTAGATGGAGATTCAAATGATGGGATCAAATTGACAGACCAACGACCCATCATCCAATTGAATAAAGTGTTGGGTGACGACAGTCTCTGTTTCCTCTTTGTGCTCCATGAGCCACAATTGGATATTGGGGATGTTGAAAATGGTCGCCCATTCAAGACGATCCACACCCTCGTCCTCTACACCAATTTGCATCATAATATTATGATGGTTGGATATCCACCCAAGGTGACAACTTCACTCGATTCACGATTGGATCATTATCGAAAAGCTTTATCTTACATGAGAAACATGAAATGCCACATCCTCATCTACCAGTCACCTACTACAGAATGGAGACGCGATGGTGACTATCATCTCCATGAACAATTAATGCTGTCCACCATGAGGAAGATATATATTTGGAACGCTAACCTACAACCGTATTCGTTGGCTCTGTCACTGGTCGAAAATTATATAGATCCTCCAGCAAAATTTCACTTTAACCCAACTGTTCCGAAGATTCTGATTGATTTGTTTGAAACGAGAGTTCCCAATGGGAATGGAAATACGAAGGTCATGTGCTTTTTCTACTGGTTTCGTGGAAACATTTCTTTCGTTAACAAAACGTATGAATGTCCGAGAGAACACACGACGACACCCGTTGTCAATTGGGGTCCACTGAATGAGGGCTGCTTACGGGAAATTCTGGAATGTCACAGAAATATCACAGAAAATGGCCGCATCATGAATTGGCAACTATATAACGAATTGAATGAAAAGGATCAACGTGACCACGATACGATTTCAATTCGACTGCAGGAAGGTTTCGTGTTGGGATCGGAATCACCCGCAAATAGACAACATCCAATTTCACTGACATCTGCAAGTCTCTCTTTCATTTATTCTGCTCTAAATTGTACGACACTCTCTACTCCTAACATTATCTATACGGTAGGAAAAATCAGATTGAAAATGCAATTGCAATTTTGGCTACCCAATGGAGAAGACCATATTGAAGGTGTGGCTGGTTCAATGGTGATGGAGATCTGTCTAGTTGAATCAGTTGAGAGTTTCAAATTCATCACAGCAGACAGCGTGGAGACACTCCGGGAGTCATTTGCTGTTTATTTGCAGCCATTTCAAATCCCAGTTTGGATCACCCTCACAACACAAATTGCAGCCACCTCCTTTTTTGTAGCCATTTTTTCCATCTTGTGGAGTCAAGAGGATAAGGGAAAATTGAGATGGAGGTTGAAATTCGTGTTGAAAATTGTTGGGAAAACATCTTTGTTCGGTGTCAACTCCATTTGGAGAATTCTCATAGAGCAGCCAAATTATCAAGAATTTATTCACAAGTCAATTTTGATGCATTCAGGGATTCACAAGGGAAAATATTGGATGAAAGTCTGGATATTTGTTTTGGGGATGTGGATTCTGGTGGGACTGCTCCTTACAAATTGGTATAAATCCATCATGCAGGTAAACTACATCTCCCCCTTCCCATTTCAGACCAACTGGACCAGCATCAAACAGTTTAATTGGACTACAAGTGACTTTGTTGTCTACACCATTCAGCCAACTTGTCCCGTATTTGAGTTCACACTTCCTAAGAACTTTGCCCGATTTGAAGATATGGACATGAATCAACTCTATGATTTATGGAAGTCCAAATGGTGGCTCGACTCGGATTTATGGAGGTCCAAAAGGAGGCTTGAGTCAGAATTATTGGATAAATTATATTTGTTGCACACTTATCATTGGATTAAATGTTATTTTGGAAACACTGGAGTCCTTGATTCTCGACATTATCTACCTTTCTACAAGTCTCCATTCGCGAGTATTGCAGAATGTCATAAATATATTGATTCGTTTCGAGCACTCAACAAGATCAAATCTATTTGTGCTCAACAGTTAAAAGAACCTAATCAAAAGCTGATTGAAAATTTATTTGATAAATCCAAAACACTTTTGATTGTAGAGACCAAACATTTCCGCACAACTTGGAACGTATTCAAGATGGCGATGAGAAGAAATCCAAAATTGAGATTTGCTCATAATGAGAATGTCAAAGAGGATTATTTGAAGACAGTCCAATCCTTCGGCTACTCTCCCATTCCCACATCGTCCTTGGAATTGATGTTTTCTAAACCCATCGGCCAGTTGGTTCCCCAGAGAATGAAGATATTGACGACTTCTGGAATTTATAATTACTGGAGTAAATGGGAAGAGATTCGAAATGAGGGGGCATCAGTCAAAAACTCGACTTTATCTGATTCAAGTGAAAACCTGGACGCGGTGAGGCCACTTGGAATTGTGTCGTCGGATCTTCACTTGATCTTCGAGTTGGCTGGTCTGGCTAATTTTGTGGCTCTGATTCTTCTCTTGATGGAATTCATCTTTCAGATCAAATGGAAAGTTCTTTGTTCAAGGGTTTGGGAGATTGTGATAAATACGTGGCGTCAGATGAGACTTCGAGTAGTCCATTTTGGTCGTGGCTTTAGGGATAAATTGCAAAAAGTGTAAAAGTGTCCGTATTTCTGTATGAAATTATTTCAATGCTCACATTTTAATGTTTACAACCAAAAAATGTGAGCATGACCAACAAAATGATGGCCGACTTAGTTGGCCTACGAATAGAAATTCAAATATTTTGGTGATTGTCAGGAAATTTCGAGAACTTTGAATTAAATTTACGTTTTTGCAATCAAAATTTTATTGTGAATTAAAGCACACAATTAATTTTCGACGGAGTGAGCGAAGCGAATGCAGTCTTTATGCTTTAGAAATTTAAAAACTAGCATTTCTTGGGCGCTCGCGATAGGTCGCAAATCAAATCAGAATTTCATCAAAATTGGCAAAAATTTTCGACAGTACCTATGGACAAGTTGTATAGTTTTTGGACACGAACTGACAAGCAAAAGCTGTATGAGGTGGAAACTCAGGATTGAAACTTGTCATTGCTGTTTTCGAGATCCGGATGAGTACAAGTCATCAGTCAACTCAGTTACTTGCCCTCATTTTCTTGTCAATCGATCTATCGGTTGTGATGCTCCTCGACAAGGCCTTCACTATTCCAGAGTTGGTTAGCAAGTGGAAGCATCAACTGGAACCTTGTTCTCACTATCTAGTTGGTCAGTTGGATGAGAAAAATTATTTGAAGCGATGAATCCAATCCTGGGATCGAGGTGGTTGTGGGTTTCTTCAACAATCTGGATCTCTTCATCCCAATTTTTGTCAGCTTTGTGACGAAGCAAGTGGTCACCTTGTTGGTTGCTTTTCCGTCATGAAAACTGAGAAAAACCAGTTACCCAAAGTCCTAGAAGCAGGTCCTTTGAGCCTCAAAGTTCGCGATGGGATGATCCCAAATGCTGAATGATAATTTTTTTAATGGATTTAGGTGAAATTATTTTATTGACTATTGAATAGCCATTGTTCAATTTAATCAAACTAATTGACCCGACCTTTGTTAGTGACAGCAAACAAAAAGCATTTGATTAAACTCTATCGTAGATTTTCTCTTAATTGATCATTCAATCTCATTTACAAAATTAATTTGATGATCGATACAAAACTCGTTTGATGTTGAATCCAGATTTCGAATCGCATCGTATAAAAGTCAAAGTCAATTTAAAATGCAAAATGCAAATGAGTTAAATATTCTCTTCCACAATAATCTAATAAACTCGCTCATTTGCACTTAATTTTAATTCTTAATTACAGCCCTGAACATTTAATGTACTTCATACTTGGCGAGAACCCTATTTAAATTCAATAATTGCTTTAGTAGTCTCCGTGCCCCACAGCCTGTGGGCTACAGGGTATATCGGACTTGTCAGCTCTTATTTTTCTGTACTTTTCTTATTCAATTTTAAATTATTTACCACTCTGACATCGGATTATGGGAAGGAGAGGTGAGTGTAGTAAACAGAAGAAGGTTTTTCGTGTGGTAGAGATGCTCTTCCCAACACGTCTGTGTCTTTGGACAGTCCGCCACCCACCTACACTTACCCGACTCAACTACCCCACCTCTCCAACCCGGGTAGATGCCTCTGTCTGCACTAACAATCTTGGTCTGAGAAGAGAACTCAGAGTGAAGGAAAAACCTGAAAAGTCTAGCTTCGATCGTTGATCGACCCATTTGACATTTGGCATGTCCACAATAGGAGCTCTACCACCAGATGTCACCCCCACCACAATTCTGTTTATCCCAAACACCTTCAGAAAACTCAAATGCGTTCGAATGTGTTGGAACAAATCATGAATAGAGACCGACCACCGATTATCAACTACGAATCTCATTTCAGTCTCACTTGTTTTCCACCAATTTTTTCAAACTAACCAAGATTTTTTCCATCTTTTTACACATAATCTCACTTGGAAATGATGTGAAACTTGACAAGAAACTTTTGTTGGCGGTAAGTTCTAATTAATTTGTCAATAAGGAATTAGCAGAAATTCATTGTATTTGTACAGTTAACCGGAAGTGCAGCAGTCATCTGTTTGATTGTGTTGGTGCAGTTCGCCCAAGAGTTCTAAAACTATTCAGTGAAGCGTTGGACAATTCTTAGTTCAGTGAATAGTTTAATGTAACTTTGTGAATTGTCAGTGTCTTCATCTCTCCCTTGCCTTAATAAAAGAGAATTGATGAAAAAATTCTTTTGTACATTAAATAGTACCCCCTTGTACGTGGACAGACTGAACAGTTAAACTTGACTTGTTATGGATTTTTGGTGGGTACAATTCGTCAAGGATCAACGACAAATGGAATCAAGTGGAGGCACCACCCAACTTTAATATTCCCCTGAACAATCAACTAAAGTGAAATGTTTGATGTGGACCAATCGGTGGCTCACAACTGGACTCGACTTGTGTGCAGAGAAAATCCTCTTGTCCCTTTGTCTTTGTGGTTGGCCTTCATCTTCATCGATCCGACTAGTTGAAGGAGAGAAGTTACAGTCGACACTGGAACCCAATAGAGGAATACTGGAGTTTCATCATTCATCTCAGTCCACATTCACAATCCTCCAATTTCATCCATCTCCATCTTTCAAATGCTACACAAGTCTTCCATGCAACTCATTTCAAGTTTATGGATTTTAAAAGCCTATAAAATAGTTTTGACGATGAAAAAAAGTCCTTATTACTTAATGAATTTACTCCAACAATCAGCTGGAACATTTGACTTCGATTTGACTAAATTCAAATCGATTTGAAAGCAAGAACATACACGAAGTGCAAATAAAAATATTGCAAAACAAAAAACGAGCAACTTTCATAAGACGATTCAGTTGTAAATTCCAGTTGATTGAAATCGTGATTCATGCGAGGACCATCCCTTATTTATATTCGCCTGAACAATCAAATAAACTGAAACGTCAGAGCTGAACCAATCGGTAGTCTACAACTGGACTCGACTTGTGTGTAGAAAAAATCCTTTTGTCCTTTTGTCTTTGTGGTTGACCTTCGTGTTCATCGATCAGACTAGTTGAAGGAGAGAAGTCACAGTCGACATTGGAACCCAATAAAGGAATACTAGAGGTTCGTCATTCACCTCAGTCCACATTCATAAACCTACAATTTCATCCATTTCTCAACTGCAGCGACAGAACTTTTGCCTCAACTGATTTCGAGTTTACGAATTTTAAAAACCTTTAAAAATCACACTCGGCTACTTAAATACAACAGGGACAAGTACATTTGACTTGATGTCAATTAAATTCGACCAACCCACTTGGAAGCAAGTTTGGCAATTGGTGAAAATAAACATTTTGCCCGTAACAAATAAACTGACTTGACGTGACGACACAATTGGAAATTTTTATTCAATACTTGTTTTTTCAGTTGCCCACGAAAATTTATGTTAACTTTTATGAGTAGAATTAAACCTACCTTCAAGCTGCATCTACAACAAGATGTTTGACAGAGTGATTGTCTTTCTAGCCTTTTCTATAATCACAATTGAAGTAGATGGAAATTCAACTGATGGGATCAAATTATCAGACCAAAGAGCCATCATCCAATTGAATAAAGTTTTGGGTGACGACCGTCTCTGTTTCCTTCTTGTGCTCCATGAGCCACAATTGGATATTGGGGATGTTGGAGATGGTCGTCCATTCAAGACCACCCACTCACTCGTGCTCTACACCACTTCGCATCATACTCGATACGAGGTGACATTCTCACTCGATTCACGAGTGAGTCAATTTCGAAAAGCTTTTTCCTACATGAGAAACATGAAATGCTACATCCTCATATACCAATCCCCAACTACGGAATGGAGACGCGATGGTAAATATTATGTCCATGAAGAATCAATGTTTTTCACCATGAAGAATATATATAAATCGAAATCTATCCTGAAACCGTATTCGTTGGTTCTGTCACTGGTCGAAAATTATCTACATCCTCTAGTAAAATTTCACTTTAACCCAACTGTTCCGAAGATTCTGATTGATTTGTTTGAAACGAGAGTTCCCAATGGGAATGAGAATACGAAAGTCACGTGCTTTTTATACTGGCTTCGTGGAAACATTTCTGTCATTAACAAAACGTTTGAATGTCCCGAAAAACACTCTACGACACCTGTTGTCAATGAGGGTACACTGAATGAGGGCTGCTTAAAAGAAATTCTGGAATGTCACAGAAATATCACAGAAAATGGTCGCATCATGAATTGGCAACCAGTTTGGCCCGCAGTAGAGAGAAAGGATCAAGATGACTACGATAGTATTTCAATTGGACTACAGGAGGGTCTCGTGTTGGGATCGGAATCACCCGCAAGTAGACACCACCCAATTTCATTGACATCAACAAGTCTCTCTTTCATTTATTCTGCTCTAAATTGTACGACACTCTTTAGTCCTCCCATTTTCTATACAGTAGGGGGATTCAGATTTCAATTGAAGTTGGAATTTTGGCTGCCCAATGGAGAAGACCATATTGAAGGTGTGTCTGGTTCAACGGTGATGGAGATTTGTGTAGTTGGATCAGTTGAGAGCTTCAAGTTCATCACAGCCGACAGCATCCAGACAATCAGGGAGTCATTTTCTGTCTATTTGCAGCCATTTCAAATCCCAATTTGGATCACCCTCACAACACAAATTGCAGCTACCTCATTTTTGATGTCCATTTTCTTCATCTTGTGCAGTCAAGAGAATGGGGGAAAATTGAGATGGAGGTTGAAATTGGTGTTGAAAATTGTTGGACAAATGTCATTGTCTTGTGTGAATTCCATTTGGAGGATTTTGATGGAGCAGCCAAATTGTCAAGAATGTATTCGCAAGTCAATTTTGATGCATTCAGAAATTCACAAGGGAAAATGTTGGATGAAAGTCTGTGGATTTATTTTTTGGATGTGGCTGCTGGTGGGATTTTTCTTCACAAATGGGTACAAATCCATCGTGCAGGCCAACTACTTGTCCCCCTTCCCATTTCGAACAAACTGGACCAGCATCGAGCAGTTCAATTGGACTACAAATGACTTTGTTGTCTACACCATTCAGCCAACTTGTCCCGTATTTGAGTTCACACTTCCTAAGAACTTTGCACGACTTGAAGATATGAACTTGCATGAGCTTCGTTATTTGTGGTGGGACATAGGGAGGCTCAACTCAAAATTATTGGATAAATTATATTCGTTGCACACTAGTCAGTGGAGTAAATGTTATTTTCACGACTATGGAGTTCGTTCATGTGATACTCGATGTGGTATACCATTCCACAAGTCTCCCTTTGCCCTTAGGGACCACTGTCATAAATATATTGATTCGTTTCGAGCACTCATCAAGATCAAGCCGATTTGTGTTCAACAGTTGGAAGATCCTCAGCAAAAACTGATTGAAAATGAATTTGTTAGATCCAAAACGCTTTTGATAGTGGAGACCAAACATTTTCAGTCAACTTGGAACACATTCAAGATCGCGATGAGTAGAAATTCAAAATTGAAATTTGCTCATAATGAAAATGTCAAAGAGGATTATTTGAAGACTGTCCAATCCTTCGGCTACTCTCCCATTCCCACATCGTCCTTGGAATTGATGTTTTCTAAACCCATCGGCCAGTTGGTACCTACGAGAATGAAAATATTGACGACTTCTGGAATTTATAATTATTGGAGTAAATGGGAAGAGATTCGAAATGAGGGAATATCTGTCAAAAACTCGACTTTATCTGATTCAAGTGAAAATGTGGACGAGGTGAGGCCGCTTGGAATTGTGTCGTCGGACATTCACTTGATCTTCGAGTTGGCTGCTCTGACTAATTCTGTGGCTCTGATTCTTCTCTTGATGGAATTCACCTTTCAGATCAAGTGGAAAGTTCTTTGTTCAAGGATATGGGGAATGATGGCAAATACGTGGAATCAGATGAGACTTCGACTAGTTTATATTTTTTGCGACTTAAGGGATACACCTGCAAATAGTGCGAAGGCCTTTCCTTTGAGAATTCGGGTCTGGGGTGTGCAAACTGTGTCCCGTCTCATTCGGAGCTCTGATTAAGACTTTTTGTTGTGGTTGATGCTGTTCCACATGAAGATATTTTAAATTCTAATTTATTGATGATCATTCTGTGTTGTAT
>JAQHQX010000105.1:0-19263 GCA_034694425.1 Arrhopalites sp. Gr-Col-00791
CCAGGTGGCGCCCCTAAAATTTGTTTTCTGTACCGTCTACAACGGTCATTTTTTTACAAAATTTATGGATTTTCGGCTGATTTTGGGGGTATAATTAGTCAAAACTTTTTATGTGTTGGTTTACAAACTGGAAACTTCATGAGGTAAATTCGAAGTACTCCATCCATCGAATTTAGATGGCGCCCTGACTATCATAGCTATGGTAACCGAAATGTGATTCAATTTTTTCGAATGACAAATTGAAGTGAAAGTCTCTGTTACCTTACATGAATTGTAATTTTATTTTATTATTTATGAATTCATTTGTCAATGGAATGGCACGTCATTTTGGTTTTCGATACAATAACTACAAATTCGAGTTAGGGCATGAAGTGATGAAATGATGTCCATTTGTAGTAGTTGAGTGTAGAAATAAGAATCAAATTCCATGTGAATCAGCTACAATACAAATCGAGAGTATGAAATTTAATTCAAAATCCAATAAAGTTCTAATGAGGATTGATTTAATATTCTCTTTTACCTCAAAAATTGGATCCTTTCATTCAAGTACATGAAAGTGGACAACAGTAGAATACATTTTTGATGTTGATGTTGTGCTGCGTATTTTTTTCCTTTTGCAAAAATATCGTTCATCGTTAAAGACTATTCAATTTTATTTCGCAGTTTTCCATTCATCTGAAAGATATTCAAAGTACGAACAAGAAATCAGTTGGCGATTTCCAATCTATAAATTCTTGGATTTTTCATTTTGGATTTTCCAGAAAAACCTCTCATAAATTCAAAATCCCCATCAAAGTCTACATCCACCTAATTAAGTTGAAAATATTTACTTTAAAGCACATTCATTATTTTAATCTTAATCCCCTAAACTGGAACTTTTGATAGGAATCGAAACGACTCTAATTAAGACTCGAAATTCCATTCAAAAATAAAATGATGATTAATAAAATTTTGACTCATCTACAGTAGAGTCCTCATTATGCTAAACAAATGCGTACAATCATTTTAATTCTGTTTCACTATCCCTTACCCAAATTGATGCACAAAACAGGAGCTTAACCGTAAAAATCCAAATTGAGCTCCCCCACAGGCAGTAAAATATCATACAGTGAATTGAAACTATTCTTACAGAAGGTTTCCTTCCAGCTCAAGTTTGTAGTTTGACCAAGTAAACATTCATCTATATCTTAAAGGAGGGCTTTCCATTAACCTCCTACGATATTTGTCAATTTGAAGTTGGTTTAATATTTCTTTGAATTTTGTAATCGAGTTTTCAATAGAATCATTAATGTTAAATAAAAAAGCAATGGAATTACTTGAGACTTGTCAGAGTCAGACCCATCATTTTAAATCTTAGGAATTGATTAAACTCGACTCCAATTACGATGACGATCGCCTTTGATTTTCTTTGTCTCAACTCTACAATTGAATTCAATTGAGAATTGAACTTTGAAATTTTGAAACTTGATTCCTTACTGAAGGCCATTAATCCCCATTTAACTCCACTCATTTACATTTTAGTTCAACTTCAACTTGAACAAAGAAAGTTAAGTGTGAATTTTAACTTGAACTCAAATCCACACTCCAAATACACAAATACATTCGACCCCAATTATAAAAGTCTCTTACAATCACCACTGAAAGGATCAGATTGTAGAAGTCGGTATAAGTATTATTAAAGTTCTATTGTATCCACATAAATAGTTTTTCATGTCTTCGACTTTCAGTGTTGAGTCATCAATTCCTTAGCATCTAACTTCAGTCCAGTTTCAGTTTCAGTTCCAGTTTCAAGTCGATTCTTATTTGAGCTGCAGCTTAAAAATTTAAAAATTTGAATTTCCAAACTCAAAATCTTGATCTCTCATCTTCCTTCCTTCAGTCACGCAACGCAAAATATTTAAATGTGAAAAAAAATAATTTTCAAACAATCAAGATGAGTCAAGACAACTCAAACTCTGTGGTCAATTTAATGAAAAAAGGAAAATTGACTTTGATGGCATTTGTTGGGATTATTTTCCTCATCCTCCTCCTCATCTTGGGCTTTATAATATTTTTCTGTTTGATTTGCAAGATTAAAAAAAGATGTAGAAATGGATGGAGGAGAGGAAGAAAGAATTTCAATTTGTCTCGTTCACATCCTACCCATGAAAATAATTATGAGATTGAAGCAATTCAACTGAATCCAGTTCCAACTGCAACTCTCCGGAACAAACCTATGACAAAAGGGGTCGGGTCAACTGCTGACAATGAGATCCGAGGTCAGGTCAATCAAGTTGGGATGCCAAAAGTATCAACCACCCTCATTCATACTCCTCATCAAGAGGTTGAATCTAAACCTAAACCTAGATGGATCAATCAAGGGACTCAGGGTCAACAGGGTCAAGCTAAGGTCAATCTGGAAAAATAATGAGAATAGATCCACAAGCTCTGGTCTCACTACTTGGGACCATTCGAAGTAAAAATCGAACTACCGTCGAATGGGGGACTTTGATCAAACCTGTTTCTTGTTTTGATGAAAGTCCCCCCATTAGACGGTATTCAAAGAGCTCCAATCGGTCGAGTTTTCCATGTCTTCGACTCTCAGTGTTCAGTCATCAATTCCTTAGCCTCCAACTCCAGTTCCAGTTGCAATTCGATTCTGATTCGAGCTGCAGTTTAAGTAAAAAATGTGAATTTCAAAACACAAAATCTTGATCTCTCATCTCCTTTTCTTCAGTCACACTACGCAAAATATTCAAATGTGAAAAAAATTCCAAAAAATCAAGATGAGTCAAGACCACTCAAACTCCGTGTTCAATTTGCAATTTCATGAAAGAAGGAAAATTGACTTTGATCGCATTTATTGGGATTATTTTCCTCATCCTCCTCCTCCTCATCTTGGGCTTTATAATATTTTTCTGTTTGATTTTCAAAATTAAAAAACGGTGTAGAAATGGAAAAGATTAAAGTATTACAATTTCAATTTGTCTTGTCTACATCCTACCCATCAAAATAATTATGAGATTGAAACAATTCAACTGAATGCAGTTTCAAATCCAACTCTCCGGAATAAATCATTTATAACATACCATTTAAATTGAACTTAAACTCTAAGTTGAGAGTCCGGTGTTTGTTTTCAATTTTAGATTTTTACAATGGAAAATGATATTTATTTAAGTTACAAATTATATGTATAATTTGACTATAGAAACTTCAACTGCTGTATAAAGTTAACAAGTGACTTTGTGAATGCTGCATCAACCATTAATTAAGATGAAGTACATGCATTTTTATTACTTTTTTGAGACTTAAATAATTACCAATTAATTAAATTCAATAACAAATTATTTAGTTAAATTACGTAAACGAT
This sequence comes from Arrhopalites sp. Gr-Col-00791, assembly GCA_034694425.1. Lineage (NCBI taxonomy): Eukaryota > Metazoa > Arthropoda > Collembola > Symphypleona > Arrhopalitidae > Arrhopalites > Arrhopalites sp. Gr-Col-00791. Next base: position 3,350 of record JAQHQX010000105.1, read on the forward strand.
TGTGAGTGTGACTGTGCATGAAATCCAACAATCAAAATTTTAATATTAATTTTAATTCCGTTCCTACTCTGTCTCAATTCAACTCACTACATACATTCAGGATTTCAAATCATTTTATACACAAACTAATGATGGATAACTTGAAAATACAAATACTTAAAGGTTTAGAATTCTGATAGCTCTGATGATGAAACGCATTCCTCCGACAGCACTTGGCAATCACTTCCACTGTCATTGTACTCGATTGGTCCAAGAAGATCTGAAAAATTAAACCCAGCAAATTTATTAGGACTAGATTTATTCATGGAGTTTCTTTTGCGATCTGTTTGTGTTCACAGTTGTGTATTTGTTTGGAGGACTAAATTCTTTAAAGCGACCACTTTTTGAAAAAAGTTACAACTAATTTTTGAGTTTCACAGATGTCATACCTTCCGCTTGGAAGAAATTCCCAAGCATTTTGTCATCCTTCCCACATGCTCGAAGAATGTCAATTCCTATATCTGTTGTTACCAGAATTTGTCTCATGTACACGGTTCTTGCCGCCATCGCTTCTTCATCGGAGATTTGGACCTTCACATTCAAAAGCAATTGAGCTAATCCAATTAAAGCAAAGAGAGCACAATTGTCGCCTCCAGTCTGCTGTGGATAGTTCTTCGCTACTTCGTGATTCCAATTTCCATGAACATCCAGGTTAAAGTTCAAATATTCCGCTAGAGGCCGCACAATTTCTTGCCTGGTTACATTTGATATGTGTCTCGTTTTTGAATCCAAAAAAATGAATTTTTTGATTTCCTTTAAACATTGGACTAAAAAGTAGTGATTTTGAAAAACCAGCAGAAAGTAAATGGAGTCGGCCATTTTTAGTTTTTGCTTGAGCCTCCTATTCAGACAATTGAATTTAATTTGTCCATTACTTGCGCTTTTTCGGAGCCGAGCTGTGGAAGGGCCAATGCAGCATGTCTTTCCAATGGCATCTGAGTTGTCGCTGAGAAACTGCTCCATCAGAAACTCTACGACTTGATCGGTGAGCCAGTTACAGTTGGTCAATGACTTTAAATCACAATAGTGAAGACTAATGCCAGAAAATTGGCCCAATTCATCCATTCTGTTCATGGACTTCAAAAGGTCTCTGTTCCTTTTAGATATTTTCGGGGTCAATCCTTTGTAAGAAATCTCGTCGTGGAATTTCGAGTTTGAGATTTTTGAAGGGGGTTCATCGTTTTGAACTTGTTTTCTTTTCCCTCCAATTTTTGAGTTTGACCCAAGATTGCTAGCTTTAGTGGACCCTCTGGGTTCTAGTGGCTTAGTCGATGAAATTTCTGAAATGTAATTAAACCTTTCAACATTTGAAAAGTGTTTGGATTCTCTGATGGGCCTTGTGACCTTTCTTTGCCTCCATCCTTCTAAGCTTCCAATTGCTGTAATGTCATGATCCTCCAATTTCTTTGTCGCTTCTCGGTTGGCTCTGGTCTTTTTGATCAATTTTTTCTGAAGCGCCGTTTGAACTACGTCAGCCATAATCCCCGAAATTATTTTTAAATGTTCTCTGGCATAGTCATTTGCCATTACATTTTTTTCCTGATGAAAAATTCCCTTTTCTAAAGCGAAAAAGGATTCTACAAACGATGACGTCATTCTGACAAAAGAGTGCTTGTACCGTCGGATCATCATACAGTTCCACAATGGAAAGTAAGGCATGTAATGTAGTAGAAGTTGTTCCAAGATTACAATGTTTCTGTATGGATTCTCCACCAAGTCTTGTGCTGTCGAGTTAGCTTCAGTATAATTTGAATTACTAAAATTTACATTGGGCATTTCATCATCATCAGAACAATTGACACGGAAGTACAACTTTCGTTGCCGAGAACCACAGTCTTTTTCATCCAGAGTCTTTGTTAGTTGCTTTTGGAAACTCCAGAAAAATTTCGATTTTTCTCGTTGTAGTTTGAATTCTGTAACATCCAAGTCCTCAATGAGGTTCTCACATTTTTCTTGGTTCTTGATATTCAGAACATGGTCCTCTTCATTGAACATTTCTGTCTCACTATCCTTTGTTCTCAGCATCTCCACCAAGTTGTCTAGGCTTCTTTTGCCGACTTTCATTTTGCCAAACACTATGATTATGGCTTCACACACTCTTTGAAATTGGGTCATGGACGTACATTCTTGAAGCCGTGCTAGCGATGACAGACTCAAGCTTGATATTTTCTTATTGTTGATTTTTTTGCTGATATTTCTGTACCACGCATTTGCCAAATGGGCAGTACAGATGAATAAGAAAGATTTGTCTTTGGGCCAGTGTTGAAGAGGATTTGAACACATTTCCCAAGAACGATTTAGATAATTCAACAATGATTCCCTATTGAACCCCTTGATACATCCATGAATTAAGGCAAAGCTGAAGTCCACACAAATTAACTCTGGCTGGAAGTCGACATTTCTGACCTTTTTGAAAGACGAAATTAGTCTTGTGAAAAATGACTGGAACGAGTCACCGTCTCTTTCACTACCCACGACTTCCGCCAGAGGCCACGCTCCTTCTGTAAACGAGTTTTTAGCCATCACAGTTAACTTTAACATTGACATTGGGTCACTAACCTCCCTTTTAGGCATGACACACCTTTGGCCAGTAAGGTCAATTATAAGTGTCAGTCTTTCTTTCTTGTGCATGTCACACCCAAAGGAAATCTGAGTGTACATGTACATTTGCATCCAAAATGGGTCGTGGCCAATTCTCTGAAGGAATCCTGATACTTCTTTTTTGGGATTGATTTTGGTCTGCCACAAAATTTTCATTTCATCAAGATCTTTTAAGGGAGAATCAGGTACCAGTCGTTTCTTCTTCTTCAATTCACTCTTGAGCACCCGCAAAACTTCAACACTTCGTTGATCGTTGTTTCCATGAGCAAGAGCCAGACCACTTCTCTCTGCTTTCCCTTTGATGAACTGCAATTTAGCCTTGGACTTTTCTAATTTTGAAGCCATCTCAATTCGATCTGATCCCCTCAACTGACGACCAGTTTCTTTGTCTTGAATGAGTTTGAACTCAGATATATTTGGAATATTGACGTCAAAAATGACCAATTCTTTATTAGGTTGACATCTTGGCATTGTGATGATAAAATGGAGTTTGCAATGGCAATATCCATCAATTCGGCACAAGTTTGGATTAGACTGACTGAGATACTTGACCCCTCGACGATTACTGAAGGAACAAGTTTTCGTTTTCTCAAATATTTTGTGACCTATGGGGTTGTTGTACTTGCCCACTTGAAACTTGTTGTCGTTGCATATTTCTTGAAATTCAGATTTCGGAAAATGGATTTGGAAAGTTTTTGGGGGAACATAGGACAATTCTTCCTCATTTAAATTAAAGGCAGCCATAATTGTATCACGAGACAAGATCTTATTTCCATCAAAATTGTCATCAGAGTTTTGTGGATCGTCATCTTCGTACTCGCCATCAGATGACACCTCCATGTCGCTGCACGACTCACTGCTCACTTTTTTGGACTCTATCTCTAACATCAAGTCATCCAAAGCAAATATAGAACAAGAAGTATTCGAGTACTCATAGTCAGACAAATTTTGCTCTTTCGTATTTATCCCTTTGGAGGAAGACGTAGTTGAAACACGATGGTTCTGGTTTTCATTGAGGTTTGTGGGTCCAACAATCGTTTTACTCCATTTTGAAGTAGGAAAAATTTCAGAGGCCTCAATGTCGTCGGGATGATAATCGAACTGTTGGAGCACACAAACAACAGGGGAATAAAATGTAGGGTCAAGTAAGCAATTTCGGAATGATCTTGCTACTGTCATCAGTCGACTCGTCGACCTACGAATTTTCTCGGATTTTGATTTGCCAACATCTTGTAACTTGATCAGCTGAAGCCACGTCTCTGGTTTCCTCAATTTCATGAGCTCTCTAGCTGGTGTTGTCAGATTCTTAGCTTTACTTTTCGAGAGCTTATTCACCTTACTTTGACGTACATGAACCGGGAAATTTTGAAGAGCTTGCAAGACGTCATTCAGAATCCCATTGGTGTTTACTGAAACGATCAAATATACAATTTTTTATTTTTGGAAGGGACTTCAAAATCAACAATTAATGCAGAACATGAACTAACGACTTGCTTTGTAAACTTTTTGAAAATAAATTTACTCACTCTTAGAATTAGAACTTCCCATGCACTGGTAGTTCGTCTCTTCTCCAAGCTCTTGAACATTCTCCAATTCCGCTACGCTCAATTCTTCTGTGCCGCTAGCCTCTTCTACTTCATTGGCACCACCTACTGGCTCTAAAAAAATCGAAGAGAATAGAATACTTTGTACTCTGGCAATATGGGTACTCGGACTATTCGTCCCGGATTATTCGTCCCACCGTGAATTTGAAATCTAACTATAATTCATCTTGAGATTCATTTGCTACAAGTCGAGAGCGAAGCGAGCAGGTTAAAAAATATGCGAAAACACTGTCCAAAACTATCTGCGAGATAAATTTCCATGGGACGAATTTTCCGTGGGACGAATAATCCTAGAATTCGCAATATCATATGCTACGTACGTAAACTTTTTAATTATTCACCATTTAAAGACGTTTCCATGCCATTTGTTACCAATTCTACCTCAACGGGAGAAATTACAAAGGCCCACATTGGAGCTAATTTTAGGGGTAGATTGCCATCCTGCAGAAGATGAATGTTTGGACTAGCAGAGTCTAAGTTAGCGTTGATTATCCGACTAATTTCTTTGGCTGCTATAGATTTTCGAAAAGCCAGAACCACTGCTTTACCCCCCTCTTGGAAGAGCCCATGTTTGTCCCTCTGGTGACTGTCGATGAGAAAAACCCATGGAGATTGCTTGACGAGAGAGAAGGAGTAACTTCTACAAATGAGGATTCCAAATTCATAATGAGAACAGATAAAGTTTTGGAGACAGTTGATCAGACTTCGGTCACGGTTAGTATCGACAATGCAAGAGTTCAAAAGGCCCTCAAATTCATGAATAAGGTCATCTCCGACGATTTTCAGAATAGCGTCTTCATTCGTTGTGAAGCCTCTAATGGTTCTATCGGTCACCTGGTCAATTGCCAGAAATTGGTCAGAAATTCCTTCATCCCTGATGGATTGATCCAACTTGACTCCAGTACGAAGAATTTCATCGAAGATATTTGAATCCCAAAGGCATGGCGGAGTCAGGTAAGCAGTTACAATAGCAGCAGCTCCAATGGACACACAAGCAGCACTTGGTTTCTCTTGAGTTATGGCTGAAACTTCGAACTGGTTGACTGTGCCCATCAACACCTTTGAACCGTCAGGGCTAGTATCGTAGTTAATGAAGTCCATCTAAATTTTAATTTAAATTTTCATCAATTGAAATCAGATGTTAGAAGTTCCACTCAATTCCTACGTACCCCCTCCCGCTTTTTGAATTTGTAATAATGGAGACTGCTGAATAGTTTGCAATGGGTCAACTTGAAATCGTGCTACTAGGTAACTTTTTCGGTGTATCTAAATCCCATTCCCCACAATTCTTCGCAATTTCCCGTAAGTTTACACTTTCACCACGATTCCCCGACAATTCTTCACCTTTTGTCACAATTCCATACGATTCCCCTACTTTCTCCACCTTCCTAAACAATTTCCCTACAATTACCCATGTTTTAACACATTTCATCAAAAAGTTTCCACAATTCCCCGCCTTTCTACACAATTTTCTCAGAATTCCTTGACAATTCAGACAATAATATTCCCCGAATTTGTCCACAATTCCACCGACATTTTCCCTACCTTTCTACACAATTCCCCGTAATTTTTCGATAAAGAATCCGAAATCACTTATAACTCGAACCCAAGTGGATATCCCCCTGTGATTGTCGGTGATTCCCCGCCTTTCTCACATTTTTACACAATTACCTCTATTTACGCACCTTGATTCTCGGCTATTTGAATCACACGGACAAGTAAACCATCACATGGAAATTTTCACCTGCGTGCGAGTTGTAAGGACTTCGGATTAATCTAACCGCTCGCTTCGCTCGCGACTTCATTCACACATAATTTGTCACTAAGACTAAAACAAGGATGATGAAATGTCCGTGTGACGAACCGTCCTGCGATGAATTGTCCGTGGTGGAATAGCCGACATTCGAGGTGGGGAATTGTGTAAAAATATGGAGAATTGCAATCAATTGTGTAAATACATGGGGAATTGTAGGGAAATTTTGTAGGGAGGTGGAGACAGTTGAGGAATTGTGGTGAAAATGGGAAATGGGTTTTAGATAAACCCACTTTTCTCTCTAAATTATGAATTACCTTGTGAACATTTTTTGACGTAGATTGTCTAAATTTTCCTCCAGTTGCAATTTTTTTCAACACTCCATCAGAAAAAATTGTTGGGACAGCCTTGGCTAATAACTTTCTACGCTGAAACGGACAACCGGTTATGTAGTCACTCACAGTGAAATGCAATGAACACACACCAAAATTCTCTTCAGACACATCAATTCGACGTCTATCAGAAAGATTTTCCAACCACAACTTTCTGAGTTTCTCTCGAGCCATGTCATTTGGAATCAAATGAACAATAGCTGATTCACTAATTGAAGATTTTGAACCATTTGGACATGCTTTAATTATGCACAACCTCGGCATTATTTTAGGCAACAGAAATAAGTCCACCAAAAAATTATGACCACGCAAGGTTTACAATTCCTTCGCTTCAAACTCGAACACAAATTCACGGCTTTAGGCAAATAAATTTTGGTGCTCTAAGACATGGATTTTGATGTTGACTGTGCCTTCAAGTTATTTTATGAAAAGGAAAGGAAAAAAATTTGACACAATTAAAACAATTGAGAAAACTTGTAACATTGAATACATAAAAACCATAGCAACTTCGAAATTCGGAAATTTTATTTGTCCAATGGAAAAGTCATTTGGAATATGGAAAATGCTTTGGACTCCAAATTTGTTTCAACTCATTTTTTGGCCCACCATTTCCAAAGGACCGTCTGTACTCTTTAGGGTCATTTAGTTTTTTGTTCAATCGAATTCTCTTCTTCTTTCGCCAAATCCGATTCTTTTCTTTGCTTCTCAGCTTTGCCTGAATGATCATGTCCATTGACTCACTTCCAATCGCAGTCGATGTTGTAGGGAGGTAAACCAAATCATCTGCAGGGACCTCAAAACGGTGTTCAATTTCCTTTAAAATATATTAGCAAAGCGAAACATGAATACGGAGTACACAAAACAAATGGCTAATTTCGAAAATTTTGAAAATTGGAAAGTAAAATAAACAAAAAAAATCAATTACAACCTCTTCCCATAAAGTGCCCCGGCCCTGTGAATTCAATCCACTCAAATGAGCAACTAATCCTGCATTCACCGAATTGAGCCTCCGAACTTCCCTCTGAAAGTAATTAAGTTTTTCTACCATCTTGGGATGATATTTTGTAGAGACTGAGGCAAGCCATTTTAACGTTAATTTAACCTTGGCCTCACTCTTGATAAGTTTTTTACGTTCGAATTCCAATTGATCAGAGTGTTGGGATTTCAGAGCCTACATAAAATGGTTTTAGTTAGAGTAAATATTTCGTAAATAATGTAAACTTGCATAAACCAAGTGACAAAGCTGTAGGTGCTTACACAACAATTAGCTTCCAGTTTTTCTGTGATATTGTACCCAAGAATGAACGTGTACAACTCATCGACAGTCATTTCCCAATTCGATTCAACCAAATTTTCCAAGGCTTTAAGGAATTCCTGTGCCATTACTGAAACAAATTTTTTAATTTTTTTATAAAATTCTGTTTGCTTGCCACTACGCATTTCTCGGTCTTTAATAATAATAAGGAAAAAGCGAAAGTGAAAAAGATTTCTTCAACAAAAAAGATATAAACTACGAGCATTTTCTTAATGTTTTATATAAAATTAGTCAAAAACAACAAAATTTGTAGCTGTTTGGATAATCCGATTGAATTTCGGTTTGGAAGACATATCCAATCCAATCCAACACTTATTGGATGGATTGACCTGTGGATCCAAATCCGAAAAGAATTTCACATTAGATAATCCAGCTTTGGATTGGATTAAGAAACCGTAAACAAATTTCAATACATTTACGATTCCACGATAAGAGTCACGGGAAGGGTCGGGGGAAGATTACGAAATAAGTCGTAATACACAAAATAAAATATTCTGAACTTCCGTTTATTAGGAAATCACATTAAAAGTTTCATCCAACCGTCATGACTTATTTTAATTTCAATTTTAAAAGTGTTACTCTTAACCCCAAAATTTGAGTTCTCATGTAAATGAATGGAGAAGAGACTAAACTTTAAATTTAAATCGTGCACTCTGTGTAAATATCTGGTAGGCGGCAACTTCTCTAAAATTAGCTTGTACTGTCCTGATGACATTATCAACGAGCCACCGACCAGATATTTGGAGAAAATTTTTAATTGAATTTTGAAATGTCTAAAAATTTGAGAAAATCATTGAAATTGCTCCATGTTTATGCTGGGGAATTCAAATGTACACGTGACTCCATTTGAAAAGTCATTGGAGCAGAATGTGCGAGTGTAGACACACTTGGAGCAATTACAAATCAACAGCGCCACAGAATTCAGAAACACTCACGTAAGCATTTCCCCCGACTCTTCCCGACACCCCTATCGTGAAACTCTCCGCGTACTTTGATCTTATTAAAATAATCTCGACTTGTGATTTTTCAAAGTTGCAGAGTTCAATCATGAAGAGTCTATTAAACTGATTCAAGTGGTCAACAAATCTGGAAAAGATTTTCAAATCCAAGTTGATTCTATTATAATTGCAATTGACCTTATGACCTTCCTCCAGTCGACATGTTCAACTCTATCCAAATTACGTCTGACAGTAGACAAGATCACAGATTGGAAATTTCTTCCAGTCGAGTCCCCCAATTTGAAATTTTCGCAATTGATGAGTGCGAATTTTTTGGCTTTTGAAACCAACACACAATTGAAATGTCTAATCGAAAATCTTGAGAAATCCTCCAAATCTACTTCAACTTTCAAGCAGTAAATTTGAATACTTTGAATGGGAATTTCCATGTGGAAAAGGAAGGTGACCAAATGTGATCAAGTTTTTGGATTGTGTTACTCTAAAAGATATTGAACTTTCTTGTGGATTAATTGATGATGAAGGATTTGATGTAAATCTAATGCGACAATTGAAAAGAAATGGAGTCACTATCAAGAAATTGGGGTACAATGTCGATGGATCTGATGGGGATACTGAGATACTGAAATATTTGAATTAAGATGTTCAAGAAATTCATTATTTTGATTCTTGCAATGGAAATTGTCCATGTAAATATTCCTTGGTCAATGTAAAATTTATCATTGTTTTCTGCGGAACTCAAGTTCTCATAAACATTTTGACAGCGTGTACAAATCTTGAACAACTTGGATGGTACTCTGATGTTTGTAGTTTGAACAAAGAAAAAATGTTATTGGGCCACTTGACCTCATTGACTCAAAATTATCCACGAAGGTGGTCTCAACTTTATCATGTAAAATTTTCCTAATTGTGCAAATTTGAATGAGTTGACAATCCTCACTGAGTTTAGAGATAATTGGTCGAGGGTTTATGAAATTTTTCCCTACATCAAAAAATTGAGGTTGGTCTCAGTATATGGGATATCAATAGAGGATGTTACTGGACTCAAAAGTGAGTCACTGAAGAGAGAACACAGAGATCCCTCTTTTGACCCTCGACCTCCCTACATCGGAGACCTCAAGGGTATCGATAGCATCAAGTGTCAAAGTTAAATTTCCCAATTTAAATTCAAGTAGAAAAAATATGTCCATCAACTTTTTTCAAATGGATTTTCATCAAATTTGATTGTAGAATTGACAAGTCTGAACTTTGGCTTCAAAGATTACCAATCTCTAGGTTATGTGTATAAATGGACTTTGGATATGAGGCGATGGACTCATGGGATTTGTCATCTACTCAAATTAACTCCAACTTCCACCCATTGTAAATTCTCAATCTCATTGCTTTCCATTGTCTAAACTTGAATGAAAAATCAAATGGAAATTGTCAAAAATTTCAGTGGAAATTTTACTTGTTCATTTACAGACTTTAGCACAAGCGACTTTGATTTAGGATTTACTGGGTTTGTATTGCAAACAATTGAATTTAAAATTTGGTTTGGACAGGATGAAGAAAAGAATGATACAATGACCATGATTCAAGTGGATTATTTGTTCAAGTTTTACAACAAACAGACTTTACTGTTAGGTAAACTATTTTCTGGCGAAAGGATCCGTCTACGTCATCATTGGAGTCATTCAAAAAATAAAATTTATAAATGTCAGGTATTGAATGTTTCTAGTTTGAAAATTATGTATTTGAGTAAAAAAGCTTTTCATTTTTTCATAATTTCAAATCAATTTAATTTAATCGTATGTTACTTCCTTGTAAGTTGTGCACCTCAATTTTTACTCACAAAAGGATTTTAAAAGCACATTTATTGACTCATGCAGAAGCGAGATTAATTTTTTAATGATTCAAAAATTCTAATTTAGATTTTAATCTAAATGTTTTGAACTTTTTTTGGAAAAGTTAAACTAAATTGATTTATAAAATGTACTTTGACAATAAGAATTAACGAATCAAATCCTCTAATTGAGTTTTAAGATGAAGAGGGCGAAAAGCTTGATGCACATCATGTCCCTAATTTTTGTACACGATTAATAATTAGTTGATTCAAATTTAAAATACAAATTAAGCAAACGTTTCAAATTTCCATTTACCAGCTAAATCTAATCCAGTTGACTCCATTACAAATTCAAAAAGCGATTGTTAAAGTAAGTAGTACACTAAATGCATTCAAGTATAGTTGGACAATGACAGTAACACAAGGCGAATGAATTCACAAGAAAATACCCAAAAATATGATTAAACTAAAAACCCAAATAATTTTAAAAATACAAAAATACAATTCCCTAACTAATAAATGTCACAACAAGAAATTCATTTAAAAAGGTTCCCAATATCAGATTAAGTGAAAAAAATTCACCAGAAACTAACGTAAGCCAAAATGAAACGAAATAACAACAATGTGACCAAACAGTTTAATGAGAAAGCATAGGAGTAAAGAAAAAGAATTTTGACAAGCGTGAACCTGTCGTGGTTGACTGTCCCAATTTGGGATGGCCGTTAGAGAAGTGAAAAATAGGATATTTAAGGATTTTCTTATTTCAAAAACACGGAAGCTAAAAATTCACTCAAAACAATGAAATTTTGCACTTTTTAAGGTAAACTAACCATAAAGAACGAATACAAAAATTGAGACAAAAATTCACGGTAAATACTCAATTACATAAACTTGTGATAAAAAGTTCAAAAAAATAGCGATAATAATAAAGTGGCCTACAACATTTGAACTACAAAAATTCTTAACAACAAAATGAATTGAAAAATCCTAAAGTAAAATCTTCAAAAGTTCAATTAAACAATTATTAACAACCAGATCATATAATAAAGTCCAATTGTGAAAAACCCTAATAGTAGATTAAAGATCCCATATTAAATTTACTGAAAACAATTCCTAGTATAAAATTTAATGAAAAAGTCCTAGAATAAAATGTAAATAGAATAGAAATTTCAATAAAAACTCTAATAATACCTTCAATTCCATAAATGAAATCAAATTACCTTTATACTTTTCAAAGAACGGGTTGAAAGACCACACTGATTGAATAGAGGTGTTGAGAAATCCACAATTAAATTAAAGATGCAAACTAAAAATCAAAACTCACAAGCAGCAGAGAAATGATGCGTCCGTCTACTTCAATAGGAAAAGAAATGAGAAAATTTGACGGAGCGAGTCACGTGAGAGTGCAATGACTCCGTCACTGGACGTGCAGTCTCTCCTATTTGCCCTCTACTTGTCCTTGAACGCTTGAAGTTCATTCACTTCCACACTCGCTACCCTGCATTGTATTTTGTTGAAAAAATGAAATATTAATTACCGAATGATTACTTAAAACATAAATTACTTTAATTATTACATTAATACACAAAACATAAAAACAAACACAGAATTAAAACTAAAGACCAAATCAAGTTCAAATTAAAATAAACAAATCCACTTTGGGGTTGTGAGGCTGCAACAGTTGGAAAATTACGCAGTGAATTCTTTAAAATTGTTCCAAATAAAATTAAAAACTAATCCTTATTAAAATATAACTAGGAATAAGAAATTAAGCTAATTTTTGCTAAAGGAAATTTTCATGTACAGTTATATGACCCATTAAATTACTTTCCAGTTACAAATAATATTATTTAATGACCATGTTTCTTGTCCTTTCATTTTCTACATTTCTACATGCAAATGAACAATACATTTTTGGAAGCTTTTGTTTTTGCCTCTTTGTTCGGATTTTAGTGCAAGGTCTTGTTATAATTAAATACAGGATTAAAATATAATTAATTAATACAGCCCTAGAGTAATCTGCACAAGTGACAGTTAATCAAAGCAATAAAAAATGTTAGAAAATTACATTACGTTGAATTGATGCTATGTGCAAAACATGATTGAGACAATTGAGATTCCTTTTTTGTTTTTTTTCACGTCAAATTTACAATTAATTGTGAACAAACTACTTGATTAGTAATTTTAAATTATGAAAAAGAATTGCTGTAAAATTGAAAGTCCACAGGTGAAAGTTGATGAGTGACCGTCATAGGAAATTTTATTTATTGCAGAAAGCAAATTTAACGACAGAAGGCAGTGAATAGGGAGCCCCTCGCCGCCACTGAAAAGGAGAGAGAGGTTAAAAGAGACATTGGTCAGAATACCAACAACAATTTGAACTAAAATTGGTCATTCTTTGTCAGGATGACAACCACACTGTCAATTAAATTTATGAACAAAAATATTTCTTAAATGTCAACTTTCACAAGACTATTGCGTAGGTGTGAAAATGTGATATTATTATCACAAGAATTTGACTCAATTCTTACATTCCTGAAGAGGAAAATGATATATTAAAGATGATCTGGATTAAGGCTCCGCAAATGTCAGGTCGACCTGAACCTGAACTCGACCTGAATATTTCAGGTTAATTCAGGTTCAACCTGAACCCGACCCGACCTGACCCGAAACTTTCAGGTTTCCTGATGTATAAATTTATATTAGTGATCAGTTTATTGTATTGAACATTTATTGAGCATTCAATAAACGGTCAATAAGTTTTATTCAACATTTATTGTATTGACTTTCAATACAGGTAAATTGATTATTTATTGAACTTCAATAAATTGTAAATAAATTTTACTTTTACCACCTGAGGTTAAATGATACAAGTTGCTTTCATGTTGTATCAAGCATAAGGTCAAGCAAGTTTGAAAAAAATCAGAGAGACACTAAACAAGGCGGAAAACAAGATGGCCATCTTGAATTTGTAGCAACTTGTACGATTTAACCTCAGGAGGTCAGAGTAAAATTTATTTACAATTTATTTAAGTTCAATAAATAGTCAATTTAGCTGTGTTGAAAGGCAATACAATAAATGTTGAATAAAACTTATTGACCGTTTATTGAATGCTCAATAAATGTTCAATACAATAAACTGATCACTAATATAAATTTATACATCAGGAAACCTGAAAGTTTCGGGTCGGGTCGGGTTCAGGTCGAGTTAATCAGGTTTCAGGTCGGGTTCAGGTTGAACCTGAACTAACCTGAAATATTCAGGTCGAGTTCAGGTTCAGGTCGACCCGACAGGTTGTCAGGTAAACCTGACCTGATGCGGAGCCATAATCTGGATGAGTCCAGCGACAATTGCAACAATAGTGGCTTTGCGGAGGCGTTCATTGAAACAGGCATTGTGTACATTATCATCAAATGGTACTAAATGATAAACTAAGGAAAACACTGGAAGCAGCATGCCGAAAAACTGCTAAATTATGGATGAGTTTCAGAATAACTTGTTGTAACGTTTTGGTTCTATTGAATTCACTAAAAAAATGCAACCAAAAACTGAAAGAATTTATTATGAATTTTGAAAAATTATTTTGACACCAGCTGAGTTATTGTGAACCAAAATTGGATCCTCTTTATTTTCGGTCAATCGACTGCTCTTTTGGTTTTTCTCCTTGTCATAAGTTTAATTTAGCCTTTGGAACTTTTGTCAATCGTTACCAAGTTTTGATGCTGCTACAGGAAAATAATTGTCAGAATAATTAACAATGTTCATGAAAGAAAAAACTTTGTCCAACTGACTATAAAATGAGATGATAACAATTCCAAGCCACGACATAACTTTCTTCTCGTCCTGGAACTGAAAATAGAGAAAGTAAAGGACAAGTTGAATTGCTGGCAGAGAATCTTATTAAAGAACCTAACAATTTTGAAGAATGATGAAATATACAATCTGTGTAGATGTTTCATGTGGTATCCTCTACATAAAGTCCTTCTCATTGCCGCTGTTCTGAATCTGGCAATTTCTCATGAGTAAAGACATTTTCGACATGTTTGTGCAAGTTCTACAACGTGAATGAAAATTTTCATATATGTTGTAAGTACGTCAAATGTACCTGTGAAATGTTTTCTGGATGGTTTACATTATCCTACTTATCTTAGCCATCAATTATGCGATTTTGTATAAAGTCGAATGATCACAAATAGTTTAGGTAACTCGAACCATCTTTAAAAGTGCTTTAGAGTTTAGTCCGATATAAAAATAATATTAAGCGCAAAAACATCCACTTACAACTTAAACTTCTACAGAAAAACATTACACTACATTCGCTACAATAGGCACACAAATCGAAAGTCCATCATTTTCCACAAACTTTGGCTATTTCAACTTTCATTAAAAGTCAGAGTGTTGGTTTAAATTGATTTTCAAAATTTGATGTCAAAAAGAGTATACGGGGCAAAAACAGCCACTTGAACAAAATTTCTAATATAATTTTTTCATGTGGAAACTCAAGTGCCACAATTGTTTGTAATCACGAAGACGTTTGGTTGACACTTTTTGACTAATAAACGAATATCAAATAATTATCCAGAGTGAAATAGCCATTGTTGATTTCTCGAGAGTGGATTACTTTTGCCCCAGGACTTGGAGGTGCCCCCTCAAGTTAATTTTTTGACTTTAATTTTAATCATTTTAAATTTCCACGAAGATGCTTGTACCCGCAAATGATGGAAATCATTTGCAGAATTAATGGAGTTACGAAATTGCCGTGGACACCTTAACGCTAGAACGTGTCGGTGAATTGTAATTAATAAAAAATCAAGTGGCTGTTTTGTCCCGCTCTCCATTGCAAAAATTTTCAGTTCGATTTCAACTACAATTTCTTGATGCATAACTTGAAATTCAAAAACCTCCAGTTTCATTTTCAATTAAGATTTAGAATTTAGACCGGTAGGATGGTAATTATCAGAGAAAAGTGTTTCTATCAGAGAAAAGTGTTTCTTTGCATGACCATGACCGAAAAACTGTCCACATCAAAGCAATATATTTATAATATAGGGAAATTCATCTCATAAATTATGCTGCACTTGAGTTGACTCAACTCGGTTGAGCCTTTTTAAAAAAAGTTTGAATTGAAAGAGTCTGGAATTCAAAATCTACTCGATTTTCAAGAGTCTCTCTTTATGCTTCGTTGACATGGAACGACTCTCGAGATATTTAGCTTTCTGAGAAAATTCATGTACTCGTACATTTCGGTTACCATAGCTATGATAGTTGGAATACTTCCAATGGGCCCCATGAAGTTTTCCGGTCTTTATAACAACACATAAAAAGTTTTCACCAATTATACCCCAAAATCGGCCGAAAATCCATAAATTTTGTAAAAAAATGACCGTTGTAGACGGTACAGAAAACAAATTTTAGGGGCGCCACCTGG